>JAJVSH010000038.1:35884-135518 GCA_021460005.1 Tetramorium alpestre | reverse complement strand
CTCTCTCTCTCTCTCTCTCTCTCTCTCTCTCTCTCTCGGTGCTCGACGTGATACGCGCCGGCAATTAAAAGTACCCGCTCGCCCCGGACGTTTACACGATCCTTAACTCCTGGTAGCGCAGGGGTTAAGGGAACTGACGTGCTCGCTTAAGTAGCTGGTCAAGGGAAACGGGTAATTATGCGAAATGTCAGCGTTTCCGAGCGCGGCGCGGCGCGGTGCGGCGCGAGCCGCATTATCGCGGAGTCGAGAGGTCTCGTCGATTCTACCGGCGCGGTGCAGCTTCGTTAACGATCCAGGGAGGAGGGGTCAGAGAGGTTGGGATGTGCGATAGCTTGAATTAAGCTAACGTCGCCATTATAACGCATTAAAATCCGCGCGCGGTATTCAACAGTCGCTTTGCCGCGCGCCGACGATTCACACAAATCGAACGAGCGTTCAATAATAACGTTAAAATCCTTAAGCGTTTATAGTCGCGCAGAGCTAATTGCGATCGCAGATGTTTTCGGGAAAAGTCATTCATGATTTTTTAATTACATAGGAAAATTTGGGGAAAGACTAACAAGATATTTAATCAGGATAAATATGTATAAAATGATTCTTTGCAGTGTTACAGTTTCCTTAAAAGTTTTTACCGTCAAACTTTTTAAATTAAACCAACCTCATTGCAATTATTATTGTATGTAACATTTGATGATACGCTCTACTTTTAAGAATCTTTAGAATCTAATCTCTAGAGATTATCACGATATAATTCAGAGAAATTGATGAAGGAAATGGGCAATTGTGAAATTTTTATAAATTAGAATTCTAAACAAAATGACTCGCTCGTGATTTCTTAAATCGTATGCAATTTATTCATTTCATTTTGATTAGTTATTGTTCGATGGGATCAATACAGTGTTCCACCGCGATGTGCAAATATCGTAAATTCACGATACAGTTCGCCCTTAGTTCCAAGCAAACTGCAATGAATCGGCGTTCGCGAAGATACATTTAAATTCGACCTATTTCTTTGCCCGCGTGACACTCGTGCGGCCGTTTTATCAGGCATGGTTCAATTACCATGGTAAGTAACTCGCATGCGGTTACTTTCGAGCAGGTGATTCCCGACCGACTCCCGCTTTACTGGGTCGATTTATTCATTTACATTTGCCCCGCGCGCGCCTACACCTGTTTCTCGCGCAAACACGTAGCGATCAACGCTTCAACTAACGAATACATATTCATTATTTGTACTTCAGCGAGATATTCATACTCCTATGAAGATTTTTGTAGAAGCCGAAGAAACATTAATGAGAATATTTGATGTAAACGATGGCAATAGAAGTTTATAAATCATGTGCAGAAAAAATTTCCGCGTTTTAAAAATTATAGCAATATAAAGTCTATCAGATAAATGAAGAATTTTAAATAACATTTGATATTTTCTCAAGTCGTAATTATTAATTATTAAAAGGCTTCGCGTACTTGACTGCAAAATATAGCCTCTTCGGCACGGTCAAGTTCAAGAACAAATGTAAACAGGTGACGGAGATTTGTCACCACTGTTATCGTAAGAATATCACGCTACGCGCTTTTTGGTGGCACACGAGCGGCGCCTAAGGTTGGGACGCTGCGGCCAGAATGCAAAGAACTAATTGCCGGTACCTTCATCCTCGCGACCGCCGCATTCCCGGAATGCTCGGTCGTGGCGATACGCGACCGATTACGAACATATAAAATGCCTTCGCGATCGTTCCCTGCATTCTCCAGTCATAGCCAGAGATAGATGGCTCTTTACTTGTTTTGACAAATTGTCCCGTCCCATCATTTTTATTTGCCTCCTTTTTACTCCGTCTTTTCTAACTACAATAAACTTTTGCTATCGTAAAAAACGATGCAAGACATTGTCGCAATAACATGTAGAACTTTCTACAAATCGAGATAAAGATACGAATAGAAATGGTCACAAATTTACATCCTATTTGCATCCAGAAACAATTATGTAGGCTAATTATTCGTGTCAAACAACACGTTCATTCATAAAATAATAATTTGTAGTAAAAAATATTTTATATGTGATATATTAATTCGTATAATACATAAATGTAATAATCAAAATTTTAACTTTTTGCAGACGTTCGCAAATAGATTGTAAGCATATAAATATTTTACAAAAATTTATATTAAACTAGTTAGCTATTTGTCTAGCTAATTAGTCTAGCTATTTAGAGTAATGTATGAGCATATCATTCCTCTTTCACTTGCTTTTCTTACTGTATTATCAACAAACGCGATTCTGCTATTAGAACGTGGACGGAATTAATTACGGAACCGTATCGGATTAACACAGATTGCCGAGCGCGCCGTGCACGGCGTGCATTACCGCGCGCGCCGCGACAGGACAAAGAGAAGTTACTAATTTCGAACAAGTCTATATTTGGGGTCCCTCGCGTGTGCGCCTCGCCATCGCCGCCGCCCTCTTCGCCGGGACCCCGGCGCGCTCGTTCTTTTAATATCGTCGTCGGGCCCCGGACACCATAATATGCGAGGTCCGTATACGCGGGACCAGGTCCCGGGCCCCGGTGCTTGTCGGCCGTGGTATAGGATATAGGTACCGGGGCCTTAACCGTCGCTCCCCGGTCGCTAAGGCTAAGCGTGTATACATGTTCGGTGCATAAATAAGGAGCGCAGCTCGGGAGGCATTAAATCACGCGCGAGGATCGCGTGTGTGCGGACGGGATGAGGCAGGGGCACGGGCAGAGGAAACGAACAGAAAGGAAAGGGACAGAAAGAACGGAGAAAGGAGAAACGGAGGCGGGATAAGGACGAGGGAGGAGCGCGGGTGCGACGCGCGGATAACCCGAACCACCGGATCCGCAGGATGCATCCTCACGGATTCGCGGCGTTACGTCCGCGCGCGGGCACGCACCCCCGCCGAGCCAATATGCCCCTTGCCATCAACCGTTGCCCACCTTCTTGAGTAGTCTCGCGATTATGCTGAGAGGTACCCGTGCGGTGAATGTGCAGCGGCCACGTCCAGAGTTGAGTTTCGGGGATGCGGAAAGTGATGCGCCATGGACGCCGCAATTAAATCGTTACGCGATCGAATCTCTCTTTGGCAAAATCGCTGTCGATTTCCGATAGTATGGACGCGATTTTTTATTTCCTTCCTTAGTAAGCTAATATTTAGAGATTTTAGATACAATATATCTTTTCCCATATTATTTGAAGAATACATTTTAACATGATGTCAATAAAGACAAAAATTTAGTCTATATTAACTATGTGTATAACTATTTTATAACAATGTTAAAATTTAGATTTCTTTTCTTCATGAGGCGATAAAAAAATTTATGAGATAAATTACGGAATTAATAATTCTATAAATTGTTTCTTTTATATTTCCGAAAATGAATAAAGACAATGCTTGAACTTATCTGCTTATGCAAAAAATTTAATATCATGTTTTTGTATTACGTTCCTTATCTCTCATCGTACAACATAATGTAACTTGCATGACATGAATCTCGTAAAGACACAAAAACTTTTAAAGAATGGCTGGAAAATGTTGAGGCGATAGTGGCGAGATTAAGGCAGACTGGTAGGTACATACATTAGGGGCAAGGAAGTTCTTGAGGCAGAACTCAATCCGCGAGAGCGCCGTCCGAATCCCGTAACGAGACGGCCGCGCAAAGTGGAGAAGAAGAAACGAGGTAGACCCGAACGGTATCCAAAAACGCCTCGTGCAATCTATCACGCGCAAAGAGCGCAGCAAGAAGCAAAGTTAGGAATGTTAATGTGGGCAGCGGGAGCAGGCAGTCGGTGCGCATGCGCCACCCCCCGCGGAGCCAATCACCGCCCGAGAAATGGTAGCTGCGCCCGAGTCAGCTCCTCGCGAGCACCATAAGCCCGGGAAGATGGAAGAAGAATCGCACGGCTCTCCTCTTGGCGTTCTCTCTTCTTCTCTTCCTTCTCCTTCTCTGTGCCCCTTCGGTCTTCTTCTCCTTCCATTTTGACATTGGATAAAACGCGAAGGAGGGAGGCGTGGAAATGAGGCAACGGCGAGAAAGAGCGAGAGTAATGAGAGACGAGAGAGAGGAGAGCCCGACTGTGGAAGCCCGGACGCCGATGAGGACCCGTAGAAGGAGGAAGAGGCTGATTGCGTCCGGGGCGCGTAAATCTTGTTGATGGAAATTGTTCGCGGACCTTCAGTTTGTTCGGCGATTACATCCTGCGGCGAACGCGTTCGCCGGTAGCGGAGCCTCCTCTCTCTTTCTCTCTCCCTCCCCCTCTCTCTCTCTCCTACTCCTATTCCCTCTTTCTCTCGTTCCCATTCCCTACGCCTATCCGTCCTCCGAAGGACCTCTTTCTTCACGGACGCCGAGATTAATGAGCGCACCGCTCGGTACTTTTAATTCCGAAGAGCGAGTGCAAATAAGTACCGCCATCCGTCTTGCCCGCCAATTACCACCGGGCAGGGAGAGAGCTCCGCGCTCTCTCTTTCCATCTTTCTCTCTCTCTCTCTCTTTGTCTCCTGTACTCTCATTTTAGTTTCCTTCGCCGCCGTCTCTCTTTTTCTTTTCGTTTCTCCTACCTATCGCGTCTTTGCGCAACGAGTACGCGTCGCGTTTGGTGTTTGTGCCCGCGCGAGATTCTAGATTCCGCCCAAGTTCGAGAGATTCTCGCGGGGTTGATGGATACCGGGTACGTCGGTAACTGGTAGCGCGTAATGAAGACGCCGTCCTGCGCCGGCGACTTTCTTCCTCGGCCTCGCTCCTTCATCTCCCTCTAGCCTCCGTCGGATTTTAATTCGCACATCACGCGCATTAACTTCAACGTATGTTACTCACGGTGCGTATATTCCGATTTGCGTCTCGCCGAGTAACGAATGCGTTGAATTTGCGAACGTGTAGTGCGCGCGCGCGCGTGAATGTTTCTCTTCGGCGAGAAGTACCCCGGCGATAAAACGGGAAGAAAAGATTCTCACGCGATACCCGTAGGCAAGTAGTGGAGCACGTACGAACTTCGTTAACTTTCAAGTTTATTAACTCTCACGCTATGGCGTAAGGTTATAATATATAGCTTTACTCGTCCGAGAGACAGAAGTAACTTCTAAATATAAAAACATGATACGGTTGCCTGTCGAACGCATTTCGCGGACGGTTCTTTCGATGCGTTCTTAAATGCTATCTGCTCACCGATGAAAAATGGCAAATGGGATTTGATGAATTTTCATTCGAATACGCAGACTCGTCAAGACTCATCGGCGAGGGAGAACAATCAAGTAGACTGCGCGATATTCCGGGACAATGTTTTATGTATATGTGCGTTCCGATTTAATCTCGAAGTTTATTGCAATTCCAAAGTTGGTTTCCGAGTAACCGTCACGCGGCCGATGAACAAATGATACGTTCCACCCACGTCTGGGGTCCGAAACTGTCTATAGACAGCGAACGCGCGCAGTCTCCATACCGCACGAGGATCCCAAATTAGAGGAATGTCTGATTTACATCTCGAGATATCTCGGATGAAGCTATAAATAATTTCGGTGGTGGAATGTTAATGCGACCCTAGGCCAGAAAGGACTGAGCGAATGGTCCGCGGACCTCCAGTCCGCGCGCTCGACGTCCAGTCAAATTGGAAATACTACTACCATCACCACCGATCCATTGTACCTCCTCACAAAAAGCGACGAAAACAGAGAGTGAGTTAGCCTCACGTATAAACGATCGAATACATATTAATAGTCTGAATCACATGCGGTCGGTTTGGCAAATACGATTTAATTGATTCGCTACTTTTTTCCGAAGAATGCAAAAAATGTGAAAAGAGGCGAAAGAGGAGATCATTTTGCTATGAATGATTACGCGCATTAACAACGCTTTTAGATATATCTTTTTGTAGCGTAGCGTTTAATGGACAGCGAGTTACTCGAATATCGCAAAAAAATCGCCCTTCCCGGGAATTCCGTTGTGCGACCTATACGCGATGTATCTTATACCTCGACGATAGGTGAAGATAGCGAGAGAGACGTACGGGATGCGCGGCGGCTGAGACAGGGACAGAAGGAAGCGATGGGGGACACGCGAGGGTACGAGGGGAAGAGACGCGACGCAGGACGGAGGGAGAGTCGAGCTGTCAGAGGCAGAGACGTTCTGGGATGGCCCCCATCCTAGTCCTCGCTCTCGTCGTCCTCCTCGTCTGTAATCGTGGGGGCGGTAACGTAGTCCTGTGCCCGACAGGATCACATCGCCACGCCGCTACTGTACCTATATACCTACGTACGTACAGCACAACGCGTGGCGTTGCCCTGCCTGGCAGGCAAGTAACGCGGACTGCCAATCTCGGCCGCCTAACGCAAAATCAAGTCGGAGATTGTCCCATTGTATAACTCGACGCTCCTCGCTCACCCGCCTTCGAGAAGCCTGCGAGATAACCATCGACCTCGCGCGCAGTTACACGGTTCTGCCGGAAGGCGTGGAGGTGAAATGGACGATATCGCGTAATAAATTATTGCGATAATTGATACCAGATTGGGCAGTATTATAATATTATAATATTGAATACAAGAAGAGTGATGATAAACATGAAAAAGCAAACAGTGAAATGTCTAGAATCTATTTTTTTACATATATAAATTATAAAATATCCAACTGATGTTATATTCATAATATATCGCGTTGCGTATATCAGTACCCGTGGAATGTACTGGCGCGTAAAGCGATTAATCCGACAAGTAGTTAATTTTGCTGTAAGACCAAGTCATCGCGTCCCCCAACAACGTCCACAAGTAACAACTTTCTTTATGGAGTATGACATATACGTTGTGATTACTGGATGAAACAAAATACGGGACGCAATCGATCACAACATTAGAGATATCGTCGAGAGTAACCTGATCTGCGGAGTAAGATAAATAATAAGCCGACAATGTGTGGTAAGAGAGTCAAGAAATGCTTGGCATCTAATATCTTTTCTCTTATTTAAGAGAACTACTTTTTGGAAAGCTTCATGCAGTTATAAATTATATTACAAATTTTTAAAAATTATAGAAATGCTATATGTATGTAATTTATTTAATTAAAGCATATTAGAAAATAAAGATATAAAAATAAATTAGAAAATAAAGAATTATTTTTATATCTTAATCTGTGATTAATCTATTCCTCGATCAATATAAGTGCAATTAAGATTTAAATCTATTCATACCGTCAATTTAAATATAAACAATAGATATATCGAGAAGGGCTTGAATTATATTCATATAATTTTATTGTCAATGTTGTCCTCTCAGAATTCATATAAATTAATCAATTAATTCGCATTTAATTCAATCATATTTTTCGACGAGGTATTTAGGATTAAACAAAAAGTACACAGAAGATAATCTATTTTGCGTCAAGATATAACGATTCTTGCACCACAATTTCGCACACATCGGATCGATCGTATTCTTTCTCACTTATAATCTCGACACGGGATTAATGGGCCTTCTTCACGTAGAACCAGTACTCAGTGCGATCCCTCGGGATCTCAGAGGATAATATTTCGAGCCACGGGATAAGGAAAAAAGAGGGACAAAGCGCGGACATGAAGAAGAAGAAGAAGTTAGACGCGCCGTATCTCCCGAGTTCGGAGCCTGTCGAGACGGAGCCTGCTATAATTTCAGCATCGATCATTTGCGAAGCGCCGGTCGCCCGAGCAAAAGCGTCGACGAGTCATAGCGGAACCTCCAAGCAGCGTTGTAAAAAGAGTTACCGCACCGAGAACACAGAATACCTTATTCATTCGGACGGGGGCTAGCACGAAGGAAGGCTCGAGGGGTACGCCCGGTGCGCAGAGTACGTTTCGACCATAGAGCGTATACAGAGATGCCAATAAATATGTCCCCGTCGGGCATGCAATATGTATGCCGGTGTCTGCCAATCCACGGATAAGACCCGCGAACCCAATTCACCGCGACTTGTCTCCGTTTCTTCTTCCTCGTCATCTTCTTCTTCATCTTCTTCTCGTTCCCGCGGCCCGATGTCGTCGACGCCGCAAAAAGGGCCCCGGCTTACGCGCGAGCAATCTGATGGACGTATTGAGACGAGATGTACCGCCACGACGATGATAATCGATACCAGGGTTCTTAAGTTGAATCTTGGTGGTCAGATGTTTACACGGAGGTTCTGCGTTATCCCGTGTCACTTGACGCATGTCCGCGATATTACACTGATAGTACAGGATCTTTTTATCAATTTTTGAAACAGACGAAAAATCCTTTACATTGTTTATATGCAATTAGTATATGCTATATGAACTTTGATCTACTCTATATTTTTTCATATAATTATAAAAATTTTTTTGGAGAGATAATCTGTACTATATATTTGATATTAGAATTAATCTTATTGTAATTAAACTTTAAAGCAGATAAGTAGACAAGAAAGTATGTCTCACTTTAAAAGGAATTAATGGATCAAGTGTAAACGTGGAACTAAATTAGCGGCTTAAAAGATTGGATAGGCGGAAGAGCCTGGCTTGCAGGGACAAAGCAACATTTAAATGAGCCGTGCGAGAGAGAATGGTACATACACCGACGAAGTTGAGTCCCTTTTTGTCGCGGGTGAAAGGAGGACGATCGACGCATCGGGTGGTCGGCGATCGCGACGGATAGACGTCCGATCTGGCAACAAAACATTCGCCAATCTGGCGTATTAACGATCTCATCAATAAAGCTTTCCTTCGTGTCCACGCAGACGACCCTGAGACTTGAGGAGCACGACGCGAATCAACGGGCCCTTCCTCCCGGTGTCTCACAAGAAAAATTGCCAATTTGTTGAATGCACCGACTATAATCCTACGAGAAAAACCAGTATTTCGTATGCGTTGAGTCCGAAGGGCCGAATATACATATCGATACAAATGTCGTATACGAATCAAAGGCCTCCTTTTTTGGCCAACATTCGGAATTGCTACATATTGCGCGTATTAATCGGGAGATGAATTAAACGAGACTTTTTACGATTTCCTGACGACATAGATATATTCTGAAAAGTCCTAATTACTAATATTCATACATACGAATTATATATTTATTTAACAGTTTCTGGAATTGTTCGAAATTGTGGATTTTGCGAAGACCGCGTTCGATCGATAGAAGCAAAATTCGCCAACGCGTTCCAACGTTGCAAGCGATATATTGAGAAAACTATCTACATGTTTAGATCTTCGCATTCACGCGCTCCAACTGGTTAATTGACGCTAGACAGATGCATACTTGCTTTTACCGTCCTGCTAACCGTATCAATTCTACGCGCTCGGCTACGCAAACAAACCACGTATTTTCGGATGTTGACTCAGTGTGGAAATGTACACCGAAGAAATATTTGCCTTGATTCCGTATATCTACTCGGTGTATTTCGAATACCGGATTTCTTCATAATAATGCTATCGTTTCTCAGATTTGATTAATGATCAGGAGAGCACAATCGCTGCATGATCATCTACATTACTAAACAATAAAATTCCTAAGTCAGAATGATTGTTCTAAATTACTCCTTATTTAAATTTATTCTTATCTACTTAAAGTATTCGAGCAATCTATTGTGTCAGTAATTAACAAATTTAAAAACGTGAGCGTTTACAATTCTAATGATCGTAACATCCGACACTTAATAAAATGCTGAATAGCTTACATTTAATAAAAATGCTGAATAACCACCCGACAATACTTAATGTTTATGCATAATCCGCGATACGTCGGCATACAAGTGCCTCGATTAACGCGCCCTAGATTTATTTGCTGCGCAGGGGAGCTATGGTTTTATTTCTATTCTCGGCTCGAGCGCGCGCGATTTAAGTGCAGATTTCCGGTGAGTCGCGCGAGATAACGTCATGCGAGGAGAAGTTCCGCTTCGCAATCGCCCAACGAAAAGGAAACATAAAGAGGGGCTTTTCTTCCCGCGCGCGCTCGTATATCATGGTCTCGTAATAATATCTAGTCGCTTCCGATCGCAAGCACCCACGTGTAACACCGTCGCGCACCACGCGTGTCGCGATAACGCTTTTCCAGGATTGATGCCAAGTATTGTTTATCACAGATTTCGCTTCACAAATATTTTCAAAGTTACAAATAACTTTGACAAAGATAAGAGGAAAATCTGTATAAATACATATAGAATTATATTTTCATTTTTAGAATTTTTAGTATTATTATTAAATATTAGACTATTTTATTAGGTATTAGTAATATTATTAGACTTATTATTGTATTTTGTCAAATTAATATGAATCGTACATTCTCAAGAAGCCAATAAGCCATATAAATGGAGATAACATTAAAATATATAAATTTATCAAAATGTAATATTTAAAATTGAGAGATTATATATTTACAAAAATACTATTTTCAGTTGAATTCTCTATCATATAGTTATCAAAAGATAATATCTCCCGCCAAGTGTTAAAATAGCGCGAGAAACTGTTCATGCATACCATACAAAAATACGCAGCACATTATGTATTATATTCACAGAAGAACGTCGTGTTTGATCGCACGTGCTCAAAGCGTAAAGTATTCACATATTGACGCGTGCGTTCATAGCAATGTAACGCGTGGCGAGTACATTTCGCGTGGGGTATCGAAAATCCATGGACTGAATTACACTGTGGGTTCCGTCGTGCGACGATAGGGACTCCATTTTTGTTCATGGATGATGAATTCGTTCCCCAAAGCAGCAAGCTATCGCATTATCATGCAAAGAACAAGATTTTTAATATTTACAATAACTTTGGTATTTTCTTGTGATTTCTGTAAAAATGTTTCTAACAGAGGAATGAACATTCTAAAAAATTGTAATAAATTATTCACTTATTCTACTGTTTACTTCCTGTTTATACATATAACTTCATCAGTAAGCTATTGAAATTTAAAAACAAATTCTTCGTCTCGAAACACTTTGAAATTTCAATTGTAATTTATTTTAAGGCATCACAATCAATGTTACAAGAAATATTTAAGAGCGACTCTCTCGATTAAGCCGTCATTTTATGATATTGTCACGTTTTGTAAAAGGATTAGGGAACTTTACGCTCGGTGAAAGTATCGATTAAGATTGTATACCGGAATATTTTGGTAGGATGAAGAGGGACGAGGCAAGTTTACCGACGCTCGTTACCACTAAACTATTCTTAAACTAAACGGTTTATCACCTAACCCTCGCTGGTAAGAACTATACAATTACCAAGTCGCTCTTACCAGCCAGATTCTAACCGGCAGAAACTAAAATATGGTAAATCGTAAACTCCCGCCGTTTATGTTACGCGCTAAAGCAAGGATCTCCTACGCATAAAGACAATCTACCACTATCAAATTAATTTGTGGTCTGCACATTCCTCCCCTCCATTGTCCAAACCACTACAACTTTTATTGCTTCAGAGCTTCGCTGAATCGTTCTGAAATATCCTCATTCGAGATAAAATGTTGTTGAATAAATACGTGTACAATTAAATTCTGAAAATATATTAATCGTATCGAGCCCATACACGTATTATTATTCATATTTATGGAAGAATCATGTCAAGGAATAAATAAAAATTTCAATAAATAATAACTCCTGAGTTCGTCAATATAGAATCGAGAGTAGGTATGAATGAAAGTAAACCAAGTGATGTAGCATCAGAGTTATATTTCTTCACGAGCGATAGCGGACGAATTCATGCGCGAAGTTGCGCGGAACGATCGGCCCACCGTATGATCATCGTATATATGGGGCGGAGAAACGAGGGATGAACGTGTCAGAAGCAGTCCCTGGGGTCTAATTATGAGTTTGTACAGAGGGTCGGTTAGTCGACTTCGCCGCGTAAGGAAAAGGCCCTATTGACTCATTGACCGAAATATCTTCATTGAGTACCTCGAATGAATTAATCGCACGTACATGCCAAGTATAACGTAATAAATATTAAATAGATATAACATCTGATGTGTTGTCAATCCGGCAGAATCTAAACCAATTATAGCGGCCAAGCCGCGAGCGCGTTTTCTCACAACAATACGTGCACACATATAACATGATATTGAGAAACGGAATAAAGAATTCAAAAGAACCGTCAGTCTCAGAAAGTCTTTAAACGCTATCAAACGACTGCCGCATCCGACGTCGGAATCAAGATTGAGCGATCGCGTTGCCAGATCGCGCAACCATAAATAATCCCACAGAAATCGTGGTGTCATTAAGATCTCGTCGCACGTCGATGCTCGCACGGTGTAAGGTGCGTGTCCGAAGAAACTGGGAAGAGCGACGGCGAGGGATGAACGTTGAGACCGGGGTGATGGGCGGAGGTGGGGTCACGAGTCGACGGAAAGTTCGCCCCGGCAATATTTCGCGGCGTGGTCGGACAAAAGGGGACACAATGCCGAGGGTAGGATCGATTCTCCTCGCTCGAGAGAAGAGGATCGCGGACGGGAGGACCAAGCTACATGGTTACGTTGCGCGAGAGACGCCGAGTAGACCGGGCCACATTGTTGCCGAAACGATGCTCACCGTTGGGCTTGGGGAAACAACGAGCCACCGGACTCCCGAGAAACGTAATTAATCACTTTTTGTTGCGCAAAGCGAGAAGAGAGAGAGAGAGAGAGAGAGAGAGAGAGAGAGAGAGAGGGAGGGAGAGAGGGAGGGAGAAGAAGAAGACAGAAAGAGAAAGATGGAGCAAGGAGATTCCCGCACCACGCGTTGGGAAGCTCTCGGAAGATCGGCACCGCGAGTCGATGGCCTGGCACTGAGATTCCCGATTCAAATCGATCAATTTAAAATCACTCGTTAATTGAAGGAAAAATATCACAAGTGTTAAATTTCAACGTAACGTTTTAGAACGACTATAAAAGTTTGAAAAAAGTCAATCATAAAATTTAGCGATTTCTATAAAAATTTTTAAACTTATTATATGCATATATAAATATAACAGTTTACATCTATTTATTCGATTAAAACATATAATAATTACGTAGTAATCAAGTTAAAATACATTCGTCTATAAAAAAGTTGCAAAAAATTTTGCGAGATTACACAGTTTCTACTAATGTCAGATTTATCTTTGACATTTCCATTTGCGATAAGAATTGTGCTAGTGTACATTCCTATTAGTAAGCGTATGCACAATAATATAAATGTAGTAATTAACGTTAATTAACGTTATTATAGTCCTTAAAACCACTCGTGCAATGTCATCGTCAAAAGGATTTCTGACACTCGACCTTTACGAATCGCTACATAATACGAATAATCGTAGCGAAATATTCGCATGCGTTCTTCTCTCTCGTCGCTTCCCTTCTGTCCCACGTTCCCACGACAAAGATCAGCGACCAGCGGTTCCCTCGAGAGGCCCGAGAAGCTTTTCGGCTATGATCCGGTAATTACCAACGGAGCTAGAGGTCGTTGAGGCTGTTAACGTTCGGCGGCTAATGGTATGCACGCCGGCAATAAAAAGCCTGGAACAACGGACAGAAATCAAGGGAAAAGAAAATAGACGGGTGAAGAGAACGGGTGGTAGTGGCTGCGGCGGCGACGGCGGTCAGGGGGGGGAGGTCGGCGAACGCACGATGAGAGGCTCGTATGCTTGCACACATACGGCGGCTAACACCGGCGAAACAGGGCCCCGAAACGACTTTACGGGAATTACACCCGCGAAATCGGGGAGATATGGAGCCGCGAAATGCGATGTGGCCATCCGTCACTCCCGCGGCCTGCGATGTCCGCGCCTGCTCGGCCGACCGGCTGCCTGCCGGTTCGCCCGGGCCATCTCATCTCTTCACGCACAGGTGTTGGGTTTCCTCGCGAGACCGGCTGAATCCGCTAACATCGTCTCGTGGATGTATTGTCACCCGATAATGGATCCACCGATGCTTGCCCTCGCGTAAAGATTAACTCTCTTGCACATGATATACATTACATGTGTTTCTCAGCTTTATATTTCGAAAGATGAAAAGTAATATCGGCGAATTTTTTAATATTATAGATGCTCAGTGAATAGCTTGCGTTTATTAAATTTGTTAAAGCACTAATAATCGCGATAATTGTAAATAAATCTTTTTATATTTATAATATAGCAGCTTGAACTCAAAATTAGTAATACCAAATAAGTTTTGAAGAAATACGAAGCACTTCTAACTTCTATTTTGTTTATATATATTACATATAAATGAGAATATTAAATTTAAAATCTCATACGATTCGTTCGAGTACGATTGGGAAAAATGATCGAGATAAAGTCACACAGATGGAAGATATTGCTCGCATTGCTCGGGGTTTGATTTATGAAGCGATGACGCTTTAAATGGATGTCCCAAGCGTGGATCGTAACGCGATCTGACCACACACAACGTGTTCTCGGCCGATATCATTCGCAATATCTCTCTCTTACGGCGTGGAAAGACCCAAATTAATGTTATTCCTAATGTCACGTGGGATTTATGCGCTGAAATTATAACATCTAAAACCGCCGCGTCTCGACGCGAGGATGTCGCGATGCATTTACAGCACAATGCTCGCGTGTGAAAGAGCGCCTATCTTCCGGCAAGAGTAGAAGGGGAAAGGATTTAGGTCTTTTTATAATACTGATGCAGCGTTCCTTTTAACTCTCACGCGAGAGAGTGCTCTCAAAGGTGGACAACGACGAATATATCCTCGGAATTCCATTCTACATCGGCATGCAGAACTCGGTGTTTCAGGCAAAAACTCATTAAGGCGACCCCCACAGAGTCATCCGCCTAGACAAAACTGACAATCCTGATGATCCTGATGCTGGCAGACAGGTTGGTGCCTTCCTTACAATGAATTCCTGGAAGAGACTCCACCATCCTCCGCTTACCTGGACAGGTGCGCGGTTTCTGCCCTACGGCAAGAGCTGGCTAGCCATACGGGTGTCAGGGACGTATCCCTTGAATTATTACATTCTCCAGATCCAGTTTGGTAGTTGTTTAATGACTTTTTTTTTCTTAAACGACACAATCTGCGAACGAGTCATCGTGCAAATCTTTTTCTTTCCACAATTGTTTTCTAAATTTAACTTGCAGAACACCAGCATTGTATCTGATGTACGTATATGCGTGTCTTATCTTTTCCTTATTATAATATATTCTAAGTCAATGTTATCATTAAACAATTTTATATAAAAAATCAACTATATAATATTATAACTTGAAATCGAGAGAACAGGGTACCTGATATGTATAAATATTTTTTTCGTCTATTTCTAATTTCTCCACATTTTTTTTCCATCTTTAGTTAGCTATCAAATATAGTTATCAAATAACTGCATTTCTATATATATTACAGTATTGATTATTAAAAAAAACAACAAAAAATGAAAGTTAATGACTAATTCAACTAATTCAAAAAGTCGATTATAAGTGTCTGTAAATAGTATTTATCCATTCTTAGGATATGATCACATTGATATATGATATATGACCTCGATATCAATACGTACGTGTATATATACATATGTATATGTATGACAAAGTAAAATATTAGTATGTTTTTTAATCGTTCGAAATTTTTTTGTACGAATGCTGTGTCCTATAATTTATTAATAACATTATATGTAGAAAATATGTAGTAAATACATATTAAATTTTTCTTATTATTTTTGAAGAAGTGATTCAATTCCGGAATACAGCAGGGAACACGGCGCAAAAGATTCAACGAAAGATGTTGGAAATCGTCACCCCCTAAGATGAAACGATGAAAAATGCCAGCCGGTTGAATGATAAACGATCGCGAGCTCATAACCGACCGAATGATACACTCAAGAACTCATTGTTCGAGTGAAATTTTCAGGTGGTTTCCTTTCCCATTGTCAGCTGTGCGGCTTCGTATTGTTGTGACGTTGCCGCGTGATGAAATAACCGAAAAAATCTTTCGTTCTCTAAGAAAGAAGGAAAAGATTGCAAGTAGAGCAACACGCGCGCGGACACGCACACATACTCAGAGTTTCGTCATGCGACTCTGAAAACTACGATCAACTTGCATGAATAGCGCACAAGTCAGATAATAATAGCACAGATAATAAAAGCAGATTCTTTTATTTTTAGCTTCAAAAATCGATTCATTCAACTATGCCCTTTCTTTCACGTTTTCTAAACAAGATGGACGAAAATGTGATTTTTTGCAGTATAGATTAATGCGAACATACATCGAAATTCTTTCCGGCAAAAGGAAAAGCGCAAGATAAACTACAAACGAAATATAATTAGATTACAATATAAGAAAAAATCAAACTTTTAATGTACAATGTACGAAATTGATGGAAGTAAAACGAAGAGATAAAAAGAATGAATTTGCACACAAGAGGCTGCGTATGTGTGCGCAGTCAGCAGTAGTCCCGTGTCAGATCCAGCAAATCGTGAGAATATGCCGATAGGTTTGTAAATAGATATCGTCCTGATTTGATTCGTGGACGACCAATCATCACTCGCGCAGAACGACCGGCAACTGAACGCACATTCGGAAGTAGAAGGCGCGATCCTAGGCCAGCGGCGCGTCCCGCTAGCATCCGACACCGTCGCCCTCCTTCCTGCCGCGGTTGTCGTCATTGTTTCATTGTGTTATAAACGCATTGCGTGCGCTTAGTGCGTGGAGCGAGGGTGTATCGATTGCCCCGCCCCCTGCTGCGTAGCCATGACGACACACCCTATCCTATCTAACCCCTGGCCTAACCCTCGGATACTCTCTCTCTTTCTTTCTCTCTCTCTCTCTTTCTCACCCTCTCTCTCTCTCTACGTTTCAACCCCTCGCGCGTCAACATAGGTTCTCCTTCATCCTTTGCGTCATCCGGAGCCCGAAAAATTCCGAGTTGCGTTCTCAAAGAAGAGGACGAGGTGACAATGAACAAGGAAGGTCTTGTTATCGGCCCAAAAGCAAGCGACCTGCGTCAATTTTCTTGCGCATCAGAAACCCGTCATTTTCTACGATTACGCGAATTGTGCCTGCGGATTCGAGCAAAAATATTTTTCGCGTATATTTCCACGTTTCTTAAAAGTGTTGTGTTTAACTGCTTCTTTAAAGCTCTATAGAAAGAAATTATGATCCAAAATTCATCCGACATTTGTAGACATTTGTAGATCCGACACAAGATAGATTAAATGTTTTAGAGTATTTCAAACGTGAGAAAGATTAACAATATTAATTTAAAAAATATTATGCGGACATATTTTTAATTTATTATTTAGATTTTTGCTCCTTTTTAAACAATTACTAATATATTAGAATTAATTAGCTATACATTATACATATATACATATATTCATAAGTGCTTATTCTCAGTACATAATATTCACGATATATTTTATAAAATTCAATTATTTCTTTGATGTACTTATTAAAAATTATCTCGATCTAAAAAATATAAATAACCATTTTAAAATTTTGTATCTAAAAAATATTCAATAAAGATTATACAATATTTCTCTTATAGAGTTACTTTATTTCTATAAACTCTCTTGAGATACTATTGCGAACAAAAGATTCAAACAAACTGTTAACTACTCAAATAGTTTTCTAGAAGTAGAATTGAGTTTCAGAGTCAGGGCTATTACTCTTATTCGAAGATTGAGCAATTTGAAGCTTCGAAGAATTTCGAAGGATCAATAGGCTCGAAATTTTGAACACAGTTAAAAATGTTGCGTTTTATATAATCAACCTTTCTTCCCCTTTCTCTCTCTTTCTTTTTTTATTCACTTAATAAAAGAATCTTGAATCTCGAAAATCGAAATCTTTTCGATCTTTCAAATCCTTTGAATATTCAAAATTTCGGAATTTCGAAGAATCCTTCGTCATTTCAAATCCTTCAAAGCTTCGAATATTCGAAGATTTCGAAAAGTAACAGCCCTAAACTGTTTGAGACAGTTCAAACAAAACTAATAATCAATTTATTTGATCGAGTCAAACGTTAAGAAAGCAAAAATAATATTTATTACAAACAGAAAATGACTTTTACGCGTTTCATTAAATCTAAGGACAGAAAAGAGTTTAACAAGTTAAACAATTTTAATTGTTCAAGTATATTTTGAAATTTAAACAATCTGTGCAATTTAAGGTTTGATTTTGAAGTTTGCACTGTCTAATCACACAAAACTGAAGAGCATTAATTCAAAAACATTAATGTCTTTAGATCGTTAAATATGTGATACATACATATATGTTTTAAATGTGCAAAAATTCTCTCTGCAAGAAATCTCTCTTTCTCTATTAGTTTTCGGATATTCTTAGATGTGCTTAGAATAATTTATAAATAAAGCGAAATATATAATAAACTTTGAGCGAAGAGCTTTCTCGACAAAAGAGAGGATTATGAGAATATGGCTTCTCTGGGAAAACAGCAATTCCCGGAAAGTCGAGAAGAGAGACCGAGTTGAGAAATTTTTAGGATCTAGAGGGTCCCGAGAGAGTTTCCTAAGCTTAGTTTGTGGGTCCCGGTCGAGAGCACAATACGTCTCATTATGTTATCCGCGCATCTCTCGACACAGCCATTTATCATTCCTCCGCCCGTATACCAATATATCGATCCCCTTCTTACGTGCGTAAAACTCGAGCCGTGTGGCGGCGGCAAACTAACTCGGGACCCGTGGTACGTGGTTCTCGCGCAAGCCTTTGTCTATGATGGAAAGAAAGACTCTCTCGCACGTTGGAACACGAGAGGAACGCTGCATGGCCAGTAGAAATGGAAAACGATCGTCTTGCCGATCGTGTGAACGATACCGAAGCGATTTACGGATAGCGGATCGCCATCCGGAGTTCCGCCGCGTGGGCTGCGCCGCTCCGTAATGGACCGCAGCTTTAAACAAACCCGTATTCCGAGACTTGAACAGCGATGTAAATTATTCACGAGAGGAGTGTTATCGCACCTGTGTACTCGCATGCGGTTACAAATAGTGTTTCAGCGCTTGTGTCATTATGCGTCACGACAGTATCTCT
This sequence comes from Tetramorium alpestre, assembly GCA_021460005.1. NCBI lineage: Eukaryota > Metazoa > Arthropoda > Insecta > Hymenoptera > Formicidae > Tetramorium > Tetramorium alpestre. The sequence continues at coordinate 116,580 of JAJVSH010000038.1, read as the reverse complement.
TTAAGACGTGAGGATTGATACGCATCTTTCGAATCGTTATGATGAAACTAATCATTGAGACAATCAAGAAAACTTTCGTGTATACGTCGTTAAAAAATGAATTTAAACATTCACAAGCGACATCAGCGGTAATTAAATTTTTCGAGGACCCGCGTTTGAGATATTCCGATTTACTGGTGCAAATGAGATGACGCCACTCGGCGAACGGAACGGGAAATAATTAGAACTGACAGAGAGAAACGCACAGATATTTCAGTGCAATGTAATCTAGGCGACAGCAACGACGATCGAAGCAGTTCGCTCGCGCCACTTATTATTCATGGAATCACGCTCGCTAATGTGTCTGGTGCTGCGTGTCCCCACATACGTGCACGCACACGCACGCGTGGCAAACGCAGTGGTTAAGCTCGCTGCGCACAGTTACACGCACGTGGGTGGTACACGGGTATGTGCGCAAATGAGCGCCAGACGGAAGATCGCTCGACGTCGGTTCACGAATGTATGGGAATATATGTATGGGAAAGAAAAATCATCCATCACGTTCGAGGCCATCCGAAGTTGGCAGTGGTGGACGGACGATGTTTTGGGCATCGTTTCTCTATGGACGCGCGCGTCATAAAATTGATGAGCGTCTTTGACTAATTTATTACGCTGAAAAAAACGCACTGAAATTCATAATGATCGGGGTGAGACGTACTATTTTTTTTTATAGCCTCCTCGACGCGCAAGTTTCTACCTATCGTTCTCGAATGCGGTCGCAGGTCCGATTATGAAGATTATGAATGATCGTAGAGCTTATTTTTTTAGATTATTTAATGAGGACGAGATCTAATAGTTTATCATAAAAATATGTAATATTAGGTTGTGTGTATATAAAATCTTAAATTTTCAACGAAAATTGAGATATCAATAGTCTCTCAGTTACGCAAGTAAGTAAAAATCTAAGAATATTCAAGCATCACATTATATTTCTTATTAAAATATTTTAAGCTTTAAGAGCTTTTCAATTTAATGGATCACACTTCGAAAAATACATAATGTTAAAAAATGTAAAAAAATGATGCCTTTAGTTTTATATATTATCTATTAAAAAGAGACTAATTTAATATTATATATTGTATTAATATTACTAACATAATTATCTCGATAATATGTTAACAACTAAAATATATAATTAATAGATGAAATATTTCAAAACAAATGTCTTTATATATGCTGAGATAATGCTTGCAATGACACTTTGTACAAGATGTACAATTATCAGTTTCCAAAATTCTTTTTCCCAATCTTGATAACTTGATCTTGATAACAATATTAATATTAAATAATTTATAGTCTTCAAAATCTGAAAATACAATTGAAACACGGAGTGGTGGGAAAGCGAGCGTGTGTTTACCAGAGGTTTCAAAGGTCTCATCTCTTTCCAACTACGGCGCTTAATTAATAAACTTGTGATCTTATCGAGCGCAACAAGACACACATCCTCCCTTCTGCAACATGCTTACTCGTTCGTGTCCTCTTCTCTTTCCCGTTACCTCAGCGTTCGCCCGGCATTTTTCTCTTTCCTTCCCGAAGGAGAGGCGCGATTTTTGAATCGGGCAAACGTAAGCACTCGCAAGCGTGAAAAATGATGCAATTTTCGCGGCACGCCTCCTATAGCGCGCCTGAATCTCGCGTATAAAGGTGCCTATTAGGTATATCCACTTGGTTCCGAGGTGTACGAGGCATCGCGCTGATCGTGCGCGAATCTACTGGGTGCTCCCGCAATTCGAAATGCCGCTAAATTCGTTCCGCCGCGCTTGAAATAAAACGAAAAACGAAGACACTCGCTCGATATTGCTTTTTATCGAGATTTGTTCACGTCATATCGCGAACGTTTCGCTCCTAATGATCCATTTATATCGGCGCGTTACAGAAAAATCTACAAGGCCGAATACTTTTTAGCACGATATTTTTTTACAAGCAATAATGCTAGTGCGTATAAAGGAGAAAAATATAAATAAAATGATCAATCCCGAATCCCTTTTTAGACTCTCTTACGGATTTATTATGACGAATTCCAAAATATCTCATCGAATTTATCAAAGAATTATTGAAGCATGTTATCTGCTTATTTTACAACATAACATATAATAATAATTTCATTTGTCTTCAGAATCTAAAGAAACTATTTATATTTTTATTCTTATTCATAATAGAGCTAAAAATATTTATATAATTTATTATCTAGATTATCTGAAATATTTATTATCCGACTGCTCAAGTTCGGATCCTTGAATTATCCGGATACTGTTAAAATTCAAAATATAGAAACTATCTGATTTTGCAGGTACACTCGTGAATAATGCCTAGACACGTGGTTGAGTTTTGGAAAACATTCAAAACACGTGTATCGCGAGTGTACATCCAGGGCTTGTGCTATGACATATAACGTGGAAAAAAAGAGGACATCATTGCATATAGTGATATCTATTTTAAATAATTTCAACATTTTAAATATTAAGATCTGGATACGGATTCGGATTATCCATCTAGTACTTCATGGACTTGAATAGTCATATAATTTGATAAATAAATTATCCGAATATCCGGATTTCCGAAAAATCTGGTTCGCATTTACAGCCCTAATTCATAGCAGTGTAAAGAAGTTCAATGTATGTATGTATACATGTATAATGTATAACAAATAACACACTATGTGATATATGTGTATATGTATTTAATGCAGGTATGTATATACATGCACCCACCGCAGGGTCCTCTGCCATATACCAACAGTGGGACTTTATGAAAGAGACAGATGGAGGTGAGGGCGCGTTCGAACATCTGCCGGTGATGTGCCCCTTGATATCGATCAATTACATCGTCGTGCATACCGGTCGGTCGAACGATAAGACAATGTCTTCACGCGTGGCCTTTACACAATGCCAGCCTCATACTTTTTAAATAATAGCATGTGATTCATTTTATTCGCATGATTATAAAGGAAAGAGGAATCGCTCTCAATGCTCTTGATAGTTTCGATAAATAATATCGCATGAAGAATTATGTTTGTATGAATGACTTGTAAAAAATGATATCGTCAACTAGGAAGACGATAAAGTTCCATCCGATAAAATTATACCTGAAAATAAATTACATGCTTTGCTTGTCAAATATTTTATGCTCGTTATCGAATAAGGAGCAAAAATTTGTGAGATAAGAATTAAAATCAAGTTTCTTCTAATAGAATGATACCACTCTTTCTTCGACGCTAAAGATAGTCAATCTACAAGGCGAAGGATCGAGAAATCACATGGATCGTGAGAGGCTCCACCTAAAGAGAATCGTACTCGTCGAGTAGGCTCCTCACCTCTTCTGCCATTGGTCGACACGTGGCCCGCCATTGTTTCATTCACGCCTGTTGCACGTTTCTCGTTTATCTCGTTCGGTCTGTTTTAGTCTTTACATTTCTATAAAATATCACAATACTCAAATCCAAAAATATATTCTTGTTCAATTAACGTAAGATCGGAATGCGGTCTCCTGCAGCGACAATCGTGTCAATGTGAAACTAAAGCGTTTTCTTTGTTTATATTTGTCTTTTGCAATTAATCTGCATGTACAATTGCTTACATATTTTTGATAACGTTATTTTATACTTAACTTTAATTTGTTATATTATATTATACGAAATGCGTAAACATTCTATTTTAACATAGATATATGTTTTATGGCATACATATAATACTTTTCAAATATATTTTATTTTAATGTATCCCTTTAGATATTACATTCCACAATAGAATATTCGTATGCCGAATAAATCTTGGATTTTTATCGTTCTTTAGAAAGCTCGGCGCGGTTTGAAAGACATTCTTGAGGAAGACATATTTTGCAAAAGAAAAAAATCCTTATAATCACAAAAAGCTAACTCAATAAGAAGGATGACCCTTTCTCTACCCTGTTTTACAACGGTTACTTTCTGAGAGTACAAAGTCAAACCGACTCGAACAGACAAGGACCAGTAACGATTCAGCGTATAAAATATAGACAGATCTTGCAAAAATGTCTAAACAAATAAGCATCGGGCATATCTCAGGATGACCGTCTCAAATTGATTTTTCACGCATATGAATAAAACATAGGAGTACGACACGAATTCTTAAGGATTTTTTATGTACATACAGGATTTTATAAAGAAAAAGGAAAAAGAAGTCATTATTATCATGTAGATTAAAGATATTTCATATTTTTATGATCTAAAAATAATGTAATATTTAAACTGCATTTGATCTCGTTATAATCTTCTATTATAAGAAATCATTAATTTTTTAAGCTATCACTTTTAAAATATGAAAAGAATTGAAACAATGAAAAAAAAATTTCTCTAGAGAAATCTAATAATATATCGAATTCAAATATTCTAACTAATTCGCCACCGTCGTAAATTTTTCAAAACGGAATTTTTCTATTTGCCAGAATTAAGAATCGTATAAAGCTAAATATCTACGAATGAATATTAGAGAAACTTAAGCATCCGAACATTAACAAAATTACACAAATATGAAATAAATATCTCCAACGTTCCATCATGTTAAAAGAAATCAACGATTCTAAAATAGGTTAGCAACAAAATCATTATCATGAATGTAGACAGTTTGAAAAAAATTCCAAAATTCCCAAAATTCTGATAATTTGTATTAGCAAGAAATGAGAAAAAACTATTTCTCAACATCAGAAAAGAATAGAAGGATAAAGCTACTCTTTAAGCCGTAACTTAAAAAGGTCACAAGAAAATTTTCAAAATGGCATTTACAGATGAACGACTCAGGCTGAAGTATAACGTGGAAAATGTAACGATATCTCTAATCCTTTTCTAAAGATTTTTTAAATTCATGATCAATTAGCGTTTGACAAGTTTTGTGAAAATTTGCGACAAACGAGAAATCTCTGTTTAAGAAAAAAACCTTCAATGCCGAAGTAAGCGATTATATAAAATTACTTTTTCACGATTAATAAATTATAAGGATTTTATTTCACTTGAGTGCAAACGTGAAATTTTTATCTCGTTATAATAGATCCCATTAAGTAATATGTTTCTCTCCGGCAGCAAACATACATGACAATTATAAAAACGAAATAATAATCATGACGTATTCGAATTGATATTTACATAATATGAGTTGGCGGGCATACATAATACTCGATAGAAGTAAAAGCTAAATATCATGTTTCATGATGTATAACTACATAACGAAGTAATATTTTGCACACAGATATGCGCAAAGAAAATACACATTTCAAAGTAAGAAAAGTACTTATAATAGTTTCATCAGTAATCATATGAACAAATGCATTCATTTGGTGTACGATAAATGTATATCTCCCGGTAAGAAAGAACGAGGTTAACAGGTTTTTGCATCATGTCTGAAACAGCGGTAGATAGATTGCCCTTTTGCGATTTCTTGCGTTTACACTAACTCAATTAAAATTATAATAGTACGCTCATAAATTATCCATAATCTTTAAGCAGCTTTAATAAACTTTTCAAAGTCACTCATTTTTTAAAAATATTTACTTCAGCACGGATCAATGTCCAGCATGATAAAGAGAAGTATATAAATTCCCCTTAATTTAAATTCTTTTATACTAGCGATTTGGGTGTAAAATCACGATTTTAAAATAAAAGGAAAAGAAGCGCGCCACCCGCTCACGATTTCGTCCGAGAGCAAGCTCACCTGTCATCGGACAAACAATGGAAGACAACCGAAACGAGAGAACGGGAAGGAGGCGCAAGGTGGTCGGGGAGAAAAAGAGACAGACAGCGCGTAAATAAGTGTAAAAAGGGGCAAGAAGAGAGGGGAAAAACGGGATGATCGGGGGTCCACCACAGAGATGGGGTTCCCTGTCCCTCCCTATCCTAGTGGCATCCTCTACCTCCGTCGCGAGACTATAATTTGGTCCTTGGAGTTGCCACGCCCACGCATATACATCACCCTACTATCGAGATCTCGTGAGTCAGATAAGGCTTGTCACTTTGTCGGCGTATGTATATGTACGCGCACGCACACGCGCGTGCGAAACGCGCGGAATAGTGGAGATGAGAATCCGGATAACAACTTTGACCGGGAAAGTAGGAGAACCTGCGGACGAGACTGCAGCCGCGGTTGATCCGAGTCAACTACACCATGTCGGGTTGAAATCGAATTCCATATTGGTACTGGTCGCGCGCGTCCACATGTATACACGGACACGCACACGCGCACCGTCCTCCCTCTATATTGTACGCGTAATTAAGGCGACTCTTCGTGGCGAGGGATAAGATGGGATAAGATGAATGCGGACCAGGAGTTATAAGACTACGTAGTTATGAATATTTATGAAACAATACAGAGCCGCGACCAACACAAAACATATCATTTTGAGTGATGTGCGTATTCCACAATTTATATAATTCAATTTATTTATAATAGATTTTTTGAACGAGTGAAATCTTGCGATCGAATGATCGAAAACAGAAGATTTGTTAGTTATGTTGTCGCTAAAAAAAAAGTGACTGGGAGGAAATAGCACGAACGCGTAATCGGACCCTTGATTATGACCATTTCAAACCTTCTTTCGGGGATTCCGTGCATCAGTGTCGTGACAAGGAATCTCGACGCTTTTGACACGCGTTACATCCGTATAGCGGAATATCAACCTGTCAGGGATGTTGCAGGGTGTGAAACCTTGAGTGAGTAGGTATATACGCGTATACCCGTTCGGATATACACGTATATACGACGCATAGTATACCAGGTGACCCTCCTCAAACCGAACCACGCCTAGTTAGCCACCATTGTGCACTCTGAGAGTTTATGAACTGGAAACGAATAATCGCGTTCTTGACAACTTGATCGTTATGCGACTTTAGTAAATCCTACCTTCTTTGAGGAAAGTTTATTTTTTTCGAGGGTTGATCTGTGCTCGTGATGTTATTCTAGTAAGTTCTCATATGAATGTAAATACATTATAATTGATTACTTCGGAAGTATGTAGATATATATACTTTAAACGTACTATACTTTCTCGAGATATTTTCTTTAATGAATAAAATTTAATAAAAACAAACATAAGTTTTTTTTAAGAGATTATCTGGAATTAATAATAAAAAAATCACATTATGAATAATTTTCTCATCTTCAGTCGCATATAAACGATGTAAAAAGCGTGCGATTGGTATTCAGCGATCATTGCTTGTCTGACTGGTTAGTCGATCTTATTTATGACGTTTCGCGATTTAATAATGCCATTGAATCCATTGAATTATACACGATGTAATCCTATATGTCAGACGTCGCGATCAAATGAGAAAAGTTGTGCTGACCCACCGCAATTTTAATCCGTCGTCGAGTCACGTGCTGTCAAAGTCCCCCCATCGCCCTATCTGCGGTTGCGCGTGAAAGATCAACGTATTATCTTCCGCCAACAACGAACGACCGCTTTTTACCGTCGCGCGTTATTCGGTACGTTCTACGTGAATTTCTCGTATATACAGGCGACAAAAAAAGAAAGAGAGAGAGATTGTCCTAAGTAAATAAAATCGTGCAAATCCTGTACCCCTTGTGCAAATGCATAGGGGGCTAAACTGCTCGTTTGCGCCATCATATTTAATTCCAAAAGTCATCCCGGCACACGTGCGTTGATCTCATTTATATTACATCGTGCATTAATATTGCAAGCTCGATTCCCAACGAAAGAAAATTTAAGTTTAACATTAATGTTCAACATTAGTTATTTTTTTAAATTATCATTGTGCAGCAAGAAAACATGAGTGAAGTGTAGTATAAATATATCTAACATGATAGCTTCAATTGCAGAATAATATTACAGAAAAGTATCTGATTATATAAATTTTCAATTTCCCCAGGTAAAATATCTTCAAGCATATTACTGACATCGTCATTGTAAGAGAAAAAAATAATTAATAAGCAATATAATTGATGCAAATAGTATTTATAAACTCTGCGAGTTTTTGACTTGGAAAGTTTATATGTATATGATTTCATTTAGGATTTTTACTTACTACTTTAATTTTTACGGATTTTGACAAGATTTTATAGAACATCTGCGAATTTTTTCACATATAATTTTGAAAATATCTTAAAATCCAGTATATTTAGTATAGTACAATTTAATTATTGATATTAATTAGTATATTAAAGCATGTATTGTCACATATTTTTGTTTCAAGATTGATGATTTTTGGAAGAACCGTCTATAATTCCAAAATATACAAGCAAAATAGTACCGAAGATTTAGCTTATAAACGAGAAACCGGCGTGTGAGAAAGCATATAAATTTGCGTTCTGTGTTACCGCGTGTAACTCAACCGTGAGTAAATCGGCGTTTACTCACTTTTATTTCTCCTAAAATCGTTCATTCGGCAAAGAATCGTCGGACGTCGTAAGTTCGCTTGACCTATGTTCGCGCGCGATCTTCTCCTGGCGAGAGGAAAAATAAAGCGAGAAAACGGAGCGATAAATAACGACGTTAAGTATCTAGGTGCGTCCGTATAGTTACCTTTGCGCAATTATTATTCACCCGCTGTGGCGAAACGCGCACGAGCGCGGGTGTTGTAAAACGTGTGCTAAGACGATCTCGCTCCTTCTTGCCCGCTCGATCGTCCTTGTTGCTCGAAGAATGCAACACAGTGTTTTTCCAACGAGAGGGATGAAGTTTTCGTATCCCGGCGAATAATACGCGAAGGTGGAACGACTGAAAAATATCTTGTCCAACACGAACTAGCAAAGAGATATAAACTTGGCAGAAGAATTATAATCCAAGTTGAATCTGTTCTCACAATCTCTAAGTTTAAAGATTCTAAGAAAATCACAATTCAAAATAGAACACAAATTCGTATATTTAACGCCAATTAATCGTTTTACGCTCGAATCGTAACGCCTTAGGGAATTTCAATAATAATAATGAATTATCATACGAATGTAAGTAGTCGACGTGTATCAAAGATCCTTGGTTGAACGGAACCAATCGAGCGATCATTTTTAACAGTCTTACGACAAATCTGTACAAAGCGGCGTCATTCGTGAAACGTCAAATAACCACGACTCCGTCTGTCACGTAATACATCTCTGACGATTGCAAAGTGAAATCCGACGAAGGGGCACAATTGAACGATGAAGCCACTCGACCTACTTTCTTAAATAAGATCATTCGTTCTCCTTGATGCTCGCAATATTTTAAATTGGACAGTGCTCGAGCAAACGCATCGTACACGTCGATGTAATATCGGATGCTGCTGTTTTTGCCGCAAAATAATCGACTAAAACCATAAAGTAATTTTATGGCTAGCACATTTTTTTCAGAGATTTGACGGCCAGCTATTATTTATCGCAATTTCTTAACTGTCATCGTTAAACATTTCGCCAATTCTGTTGAGAAAAGAACCAGTTTGAAATCTCAAATCTGTATTCTGGCTATTTGTTTTATAAAAAATTTATTATCCAAATTTTACTTATTAATTTGCTCCAACAGGAAAATTGTCTCCAAATTCGTTAAAGTATCATTGACAAAATTAATTAACATAATAATAATAAAGTAATTAGTAATATATTTAATATATAACGTAGGAATTTTGAAGCACATATTGCTTTCGATCAATAATAAGGTGATACGTAGGTGCATCGAAAACATATATTGTATAATCAATTATCGACACGTCCGAGAAGGACTAACGTCTTTAAATAATTCATTCGGAGACTTCGAGGATGAATCGAAGGCCGTTCGGGATCAGATGCAAATCAGATTCATTAGCGTTAAGCCGGACCGGGGGTGGAGGCTAAAGTCGCCTGTACAACCCCTCAACGTAAACACTGCCGACACTGCGTCAACCTCCGCTCCCGAAGGGTTGTTATTGCGCGGTTATACCAACCCCTACTGGTATTCATCTCTTTCGCGAAGTACATTTGCACTTTGTGTAAATGCTCTTTGTATTTTGGTTTACTCACGCACGCGGGAATACTTGAAAATTATTCTCACACCATAGGAACTAAGTTAGATAATTAGATAATTCATTTTTGCAGTCCTTACGTTATCGGAAAGATAATTATTAGAAAATTTATATGTAATATACATATAATACAGATATATGTATAAACAAATAAAATGTAAAAGAATTATTTAAGAGAATATCTGTATATTACTCAAAATATAAAAAAATAATTGTCACTTTAAACATATATTCAAATTATTTCGTGAAGATGTGGAAAATTGATGTATAGATCAATTACATGGATAAATTACAACTTAATATAATATGGATAAATTACAACTTAATATAATGAAAGAATGCAATAAAAAGACTCGATTATTATATTACATATAAATTATTATATATTATCCTTATTTGCCGTCTAATGAGAGAAAAAGCGTTGATAGAAGTTGTTGCATTCAATGACTTCGAACAATAATTCACATAAAGTTCTTGTAAGATACATAAAGCAAAAAGGAGGCACTAAGTGCCGGTAAATAACAGTATGAAAAATAACACGTTGCATACAATGGATAGTCATGTCTGTTATAAAATATGCGTAAGCAGCATGAAGCGATTAGTCTCCGGTAAGAGATTAATCGTAAGTTCTTTCGAAATATCAGTTCTAGATAAGCTCTCACTCTCTTTGACCTTTAAATAATAAAAATAATATACCTACATCTACATATTTCAAAAGTGAATAATACTTTATGAGCGTTAAGCGAATTACTGTCCCTCTCGCGTTTAAAGGTATTTCTCATCATATTAGACTTTTACTGTTGCGAAGAAGAGAGGCTTACTCGCAAATAAGAGGCTTGTTAAAAGCAGCTGCATAACTATGGCACAGTAAATTCCAAAAGCGGAGCGTGTCAAAAGCCGCATTGGTCCCGTCACGATGATCGAAAGCAATGATCGCGCGTAAATACTTCTGAATTGGGATCAAGTTCCGTACTTTTCCCCAGGGCGGGTTACAGAGATATACCCTCGAGATTACAAGGATTACGCGGAGATTGAATCACTTCCCAGCCATCCCGCACGAATGCCTAAATGTGTCTCTGGCAAGCTGTCCCTTAATCATTGTGTCTTTACCAGAGGTCGTTATCGCGCTTCCGATCCGAAGTTATACGTGTCCCGAATTGCATATCATCAGAAAGCGCTCGTTACCACGCGCCAGACCGGTTATTATTCATGCGTTATAAATTTTTCTCGATTCAATGGAACTTGCGAATTGATCTTGCGCATTTTTTAGCCGTTTTATTGAATAATAGCGTATTTATCTAAAAGGATTACAATAACGGTATCAAAATGCGCAAAATATCCGAGATTAATTGCACTTACATTTAGACTTCTTTCTCCTAATTTTTCCTAATCAGATTTATAATTTCACTACATCAGATACTAATAAAAAGTTCTTCATTTGAAAGAGTTGAAAGAGAAATAGAGAAATATGAAAATATGAAGTATTTCACTAATTATCCCTACAACGTGAAAAAAATTCGAGGCAACAGCTTTAGCGGTATTTCTTTTCCGGAGAAGGAAGAAATTTGGCAACAAATGGCAGCATCCGTAAGAGCAGGAGCGATCGCCGCAAATAAAAAGAGATTCGAGAAGGCGAGTGGCCAAAGTTTCTCCCCTCGCGCCTCCGCCGACGAACGATCGCGTCAATTACGTGAAACGCGCGTAATGAAAGCGCCGTCGTGAAAACCAGTTGAAAACAAACTCTGAAAGGATCTTGGCAACCCCTAATCAAGTCCCGTTTAATAAAACCCGGTCCGTGGATCCCCGAGTCTTGCACCCCCGGTGTCGTGGAGGATGGGGAGGGGAGGGGCGGGCTCGGCTAATCTGACTTTGATTAAACTTTTAGCGACACCGAAAAGGGTGCCGGGCCGATAGAAACGCGTGCGCGCGGGGCGGCCGGCGTGTAAGTCGATTTTTATTACGTTCCGTCGCATACATTACGCGCGACGCGCGGTTAATGGGTTTATCGACGCCGCGGGATTACGACAATAAAGTTTTCCGATGCGCCGAAAACCGCATCCCTCGATCCGTCACGTTCATCACGCTCTTTCGCCGCGGTTGTTTACACATTCGCGAATCTCTCTCCTTGGGTTGTCGTTCGTTTCGTTTAATATTCAATAATATGCATGTTGAGACGAGACGTTTGTTTTTTAGACGTAATTGTCGTCTACAAAAAATTATTGTCTAATAACGACGTTCAGACTTTTATTTTTTCGTTTTTCTTTAATTCAATCGAGAAAAAAAAATTGTTTTAAATTCTAATAAGATACGAAAAAGTTTATATTAGATAATTTAATCAGTTTTAGGTAAATAATTAATTTTATAAAAATTATTATGTGCCTGCCCAATTCTGCTTCGTTTATTAATAGCGATTATTAATGCCCTGTATGGAATTGCTTTTCTTTCGTTATAATTAAAAAAATTCGCATAATTTTCAAGTTAGAGAATACTTCTATGAATTGTTAATATGTGATAAAATAATTGGTAACACATAACCAATTTTACTCTGAATAATTTCAATTATTGTAACGCACATATTTTCAATCAAACAATTATTATTTTCATTATACTAACTCGTTAAGTCCTCCTTTTTTACGTTTTATTTTTAATATAAAAATACCAGAGGAATTTTTTTGGTCTAATATTTTTTTTTTTTTCATCAACGCATAGATATGTAAACTGTATGTCAACTACATCATCCATTATAAATAATATTATATCATACATGTTCCGGTAATTCACGATTTTCTATCTCGATTTTCCCTCTTTATGAGTTCTAATTAAAACAGCATTCTTTTGCACAAAAATAAACATTCAATAAACACCGGATTATTACGCCACTCTCAATAAACACTAAGCGATAGTAATATAACGTATAATACATACAATGTTATAATTTTCGACTCAACAATTTAACTACAATTTATATACAAGATGTATTCATTGCAACTATTGAATGGGAAAATACAAATATTAACGTTATATTACTGTTACTTAAGGTTAGGATTTCCTGGCCTTCTAAATGAGTAGACAGTGTTACTCACCGAAGCAGATGCGCGTTGCTGTCTAACACGCGTTTTACATCGAAAGCAGTAGCTCGAGCTGGCTGTAACGCTATCACGATTTTTGAAGGCACTCGCGCGATTTAAAATGCAATTTAAAGGAAACGCATACGCGTGAACGAACGACCGGTGACTCTCCCTGCCGTTGCGTCGACGAAACTGAAGTTGGCTGCGCGCGCGAAGTTAGGCGCGCGAAGTGTGTGTTCCCAACGGGAACCGCGCGGCATTATCGACGACGATACCGAAACTACCGGTGGTAAGGGATTACTGTTGGTACCACTTATCAAAGTCGATAAGTGAAATAATTCGTTCTCTCGATTGAGAAAGAACCTTCTTGGCGGAATTGAAATAAGATAATTGACTATTCCAGCAAAATAACTTAAAAGCGTTATATCGTCACATATCGCAATATATCGTTCGATCATAATAAATGAGGAATTATTTACTTTGTTCCGCGATGTTTCTCTGTCTCCTGGCTCCTCTTTTTCGTCGTGTCCTGTCACTCTGATACTGTTCCTTCACAACACTCGCGAAACACTGAAAATATGGTTAATCGCACACACGGATTACTACGATTAACACGATAATCACGACGTACAAAGTTCTTTATCGTTCACTCGCGAAAGAATGAAACGCGAAGAGCGGAGACGCGCGGACGCGGACGCGTCAAGTTGCGATCCTCTCGCAACGCACGTCCTGCAAATTATTGCTTACGCGCTTAGAACGGACATCGTAGAGCGAACATCAAATTTATATGATGCCGTTGATGAATATTAAGACGCGAAATTACGGTGAGGCTTACTAATTGAACGCGTCGCGACACTGCCCGGTTCGGAGTCGATCCGTTCCGTATCCGCTCCGTGGCGTTAATGAGGAAAAGATTCAAAAGTTGCCAACTTCGCTCCGATGCGCGCGATTAATAAAATTGAATAATTTTCATTTCTATCAATGTAAATTAACTTTACACTTGTTTAACTCGGTTTAATTTACTTTTACTCTTTCTCTAGTTCTAAGAATTGGAAAAAGATATAAGATAAATTAAATCGAAATTAAAATTAATCTACATTAAATATGGAAACGGACATAAAACGGTTAGTAACTAATTAAAGCATTCAAAGCTTACTATCGAAATTTAATATTGCATATATAATATCAAACGTGTAAAGAAGAGATATTTAATACGATTAATAAATGATGCGTTACTGTTTTCTATTTCTCAAATTACTCGATTTATGTCACTATGCACTTCAAACCAATGAAAAATCCAGAGAGCAAGATGCGACGTATGTTCCATTCATATATCCAAACATCATTAAAATTAACATATTAAAGATACATTTAGAAAATATATAAAACGTTTATGAACTATCACGTGCTCTATCTGAGAAAGAAATAATTTCCCGTTTCTTCCATTTTGACGAACAATCTGTGCAAAATATCGAAATATTTAATATGCCGCTCTCACGTTACTCGTTATCATCATTACGCACATTAGTTAAGCACAAATCGAATTTATCGCGAACGTAATAAGAGTGATTCAATATCTCTTCATAATCGCGTCTCGACTGATATGACGACGCGGGAGCACTTACCTATCTGTCTGAGTGAGCTTCGACGCGCGAATGTCCACGACCTATAACGACATCCCGGAATAATGAGCACCAGCAAGGAACAATTAATGAGCCCCAGCTATTCCATTAATCCACGAAAAATTCTATACGAAAAAGCACATTAAAAAACGTAAACGTATGTCGTACGACTATCCTTCGTATTTTTTGTCGATTATTAAAGGAACATGATCGATGTATGTTTCTATTCTTTCTTTCTCATTCTTTTTTCTCTTTTTTATTCCTTGCAAAAAAAATTCTTGAACGATTCTTTATACAAATTTCTTTCTCTTATAAGAAAAAAACATACACACATACAAGCTAAAGTATGAGGGGACAATTAAAACGCGGCAGGATCATTGAATCACTTTATTGTCACACGCCATCTCTGGCATCGGGGGTATCTTTTATCAGATATATGATATTGGATACAGTCACTAACGCTTTATACTTAATCGTCTCGTGGTCTCCTGCCGCGAACTCCGTGAATGAGGTGATTAGCTCTTTACATATCCCCGAAAGGGAGACACAACGTTATTGTTATATATAATAAAGAAATGAAAGTGGAACATTTTCGCGTCGTACGACGCGCGGCATAATATCTCGTGTTTCTTGATTTCTTGATTCGAGAGCGAGATGGGGAGGAGGAACAAAGTTCGGAGTTCACGGAGTTCTCGGCCGAGGTTCCGCGAAACGTCGTCTAAACGTACTGCTTAAATTCTTTCGTTCTTTCGTAATTTACGTGTTTTTCTTTTCTCTGCTTTTGTTTTAACGAAAAATGACACGCTTCCTCTAACGCCCGCTTTCATCCGCTCCCTTGAACATATTCTCTCTCTCTCTCTCTCTTTCTCTCTCATTCTCTCGCATTCTCTCTATAATTTTCTCTCATACTTATTCTCTCTTACTTTCTTTTTTCGTTCTGCGTTTTTTTCTTTCGCCCTCTCTCTCTTATTTTTTAAATAAATTCGGACGTGTTTACTATTGATAAATTAGAAATATATGGATCTCACGTCGCGCGGACACGTTTCAAGCAATGGGCGACTTCGTATAGCGATATTCCTCTTTCCTTCGTTTAATATTAAGATCGTAAACTGCTCGCGTTCTTACGACCGACTCGTGACTCGCTTTAGAAAATATTGAGCAAGACGCTCGAAAAAGTTTGCTACTTTGACTGAAAGTCACGCGTTTTGCAAAAGAAACACAGGGGAGTCTAACTGGGACATCCGACAATTAATGCGCGCGCCGGCGCGATTCGCAATGTTGTCGAAATCGATCGTAAAAATGATCGATGAAGAATGCGGTGATATGCGGTCTAATCACTTCCGGTACCCGATACGTTCGGATATATACGAGTCGTTCGTGAGCTTACGATGTAAGATTACAAGATCGCCTAAACTATGGACTTTCTCCTATGAGAATAGTCGATCATTCACTTTACAGCTCGGTGTATCTTGCATGGTCTTCCCTCTTTCTTCTCGCTCGCACACATACACATACATACGCATGCAAATTCTCTATCTTTCTCTCCTTCCTTCCTTCCCTCTCATTTTATTTTCCCAGCTCTTCTCATGCGTTTGATACACGCATACACGCACATTCACGCGCACGCACACCGTATCGTAGTTGTAAACCTAAATTGGCTCTCTAAATTTGACAAAAGTGGTACCCCTTGGCTCTCAGGCATTTTCATCCGCATAATGTTCCTTCTTTGTTAAATATTCATCTCTTTTTTCTCTCTCAATTATACGCCCCCATTTTCGCATTAGCTTCTACTATTCCAATCGATAATAGTTCTCGGGGTTTCACCCCGATCTCTTTCATTGAGTTAATTAATAATATATAGGTACAAAGTCGGATAATAATTTGTGTTCCGTAGTTTCGTAGTTTAATATTATATATATATATATATATATGTGTGATTTATGTGATGCGCGTGTCCGATCCTAGAATTGAGCATGCCTATGTACAAATGGGCATGGCAAGAATAGAAATCGACGTGTGCACTCTTCGCGCTGTTTCCCATGACAAATCGACGATTCTAATCGGTACCATATGAATTGTATTAGTATTATATGTTACTGTAGACATCATTCGCGGTGAGAGCGAATTTACGTTACTTTCGTTACTCTTGTAAATTTTACGGCACGCAATTCTTCTCGACAACGGAGAACGATTTTGTCCGCCGCTTTGTCGCTAATCTACTATTCGCAGTACGCATAGTCGTGTAACAATTGCGAATTTTTTCAATTTCCCAAATTGCTCGACTACTTTTACGCGGGCGCAGTCTTCGCAAGTTTTCGTGATACAAATTCTACAATTTCTCTCAGTTCTAAATGTAGCTTAAACGGATTTGTTTTACTTGTCGAGAACGCAAGAAACAGCTCACGAAGAGACGAGTGTCGAGTCAATTTCGCGAAGAATCTTATATAGCCGTCTGTAAACGACACGTTACAAACCGAGGGGAGTTATCTAGTAGTCTTGTATATTTTTATCACTTAACTATTAGAGTTATGCTTGTGTTTACGTCATCTCACGATCTTGATAAGTTCGTGCACTTGCAAAATATGTACTTAGAAATCAGCTTATAGTAATATCTTTTTTTTTTCACAGTACTTTACATATATATTTCTTCTTCTTCGGATAGAATTCTATTTTTCTGTCTTTGTTTTCTCACGAGTAAAAAAGCTTCTTTCTTTTTGCCGTACGCCTCTAATTTAAGCATGTTATAGATATGATAAGATACCACCCTTTTATACAATTCCCTCGTTCCCTAAAGCTCGATCGGTCTCCCGATTACGAGAAAGTTACGTTACCTAGAATTTATCGTGAACAATTGGATTATCGGTGACATCTACGTAGCTCATCTGTAAATTAACGATACTTGTTATCTCGTTCGTCAAACTCTAAGCTAAATCTTACGTCATAACTCACTTAACGACGGACTGCATGTATTTCGATGGCATTTCGATATAATCTCAGCACGCGTATCAAACTCCGCGCTTACATTATTCTCGATCGTATCTCAAAGGATCCTATTGCGCATTGCATAGAAATATTGATATAGCGAAGAGCGGAAACGCGAGTGAGAATGAGATACTTGTTTCAAATTGCAAAGCAAAATATTATACTTGGTCAATCATAGCAAGAATTGCGATAAGAGAATGTCGACATCAAAGTCGTTGAATCTTACAATTTTAATGATTCAAGTGACGCGAATTATAGAAAATTTTCTACATTTCAACCTATATCTCCATCAAATTTTTATAGTAAATCAGAAATTTATAAAAATATACGTAATATAGCCATATTGTATTGAAGCTTGCATACCATTTGTCAATTTTTTTCGGTAATATCCAAGGAGTACCTTCCAATTATACGAGAATTCGTAATCCAAAATATGTCACATAAAAAGATTATTTCATGAGAGATTAATAGGACTCACAAAGAAAATTTATGTAGTGATTTTTCCAGTTTTAGTATTCGCTTAACGTGTCAACTCACAAAAGTGCACCTAAATTGTGACAAATATTAATGCAAATCGTAATAATCTGAAAACTATTGGAAATTCGCTTCCTTCCAAACTTTCCCTCGTTCTTTCAAATCTCATACACTATAATTAAATTGAAACTTATATAATTAAATTGTTCTCTCTCTCTCTCTCTCTCTCTCTCAATCTCTCTCACTCTTTCTCTCACCCCTTCTTTCTCTCTCTCTCGTTCTTTCTGAGGGCACAAATGTAATTATTTACTAATTCACAGCAGACGTGCATGCTTGCTGAATATATCTTCGCGAGTGTTCGAGGTACGCATGAAGAAAGATCGAACACATAGCACGATAATTAAGATATAAAATTAATGGCAAGCATTTTTTTACGCGCGTCTTACAGAGATTTACAAAGCCTCTTAAATATTTAGTGGCATTTCACTGTTTTTGTACAAAATCAGTACGAAAGAGAATTTTTGCCGCGACGTGTCCCGTTTACGCGAGATATATGGGCGGTTTGTTTTTTTTTTCAATTTGTTTCAAAATCTGATTCTTACATGTGAATGAAACCTCCAAATAAAGCTTTCAAACGAANCTAATTCGTAACTCTTCGGATATAGCTCCTTCATTCTGACTTCGAGATTGTTAATTTAACGAAAAGATCCAAACTAGATGTGTAGGAATCGATTTATCAGTCTGCTTCATACTTGAGAAATATAGTACATATCCACATTTTCTATGTTATAATAATTCTCATTTTTTAGACACAGATTATTAAACGATATCTAAAAAGCCAAGTAACACGTGCTAATACGATAACCAATAAATGTTAGTATTCAGGGAACAAACTGTGTAATTAATTATATCATTGTACATTTTAATTATTCCGACGCTAATTACTTAGAAAATGTTAAATTAGATCGAGTTTATGTAATTAACGAAAAATCAATGGCGAAATCAATAATCGACGAACATCGTAGAAATCGTAAATCAACGAGAATATAAAGTAAACATCATTATCCATTCAAACCTGCGCGCACATATCGCAAATTCTCATATCAGTGTTATTATAATATTTACATATTATATATTAAATAATGTATGCTCTGCCAGTGACATTTTTGACTAAAAATTTGACAACGATAAATGTCTTTTTAGCCGATCGTTTCGGAGATCGACATTTAGTACTTGAACTGTCCTAAATTATATACAAAGTTTGAAATGTCTTCTCATTTTAAATGTCTCAACATTTTTAATCTCTCTCGCATGCCGATTAAATTAAGTCCGTGACCGTTTTATCGCTTCATATACTTCTCACTATGTTCATGAATTTCTTATTCACTTAACCACATTTAGATTCACTGAAAACGAGTGTCATTGATCGTTTCACATCTTATTTATCTAGTACACCACATTTGAGTTCACATCTATCCCGAGCTTGCTCGATTTAGTTTGTTTTCACTGCAAATAAAATAAACAAACGTATTACTAATTATGGATACATCACTTATTATGAAATATTGAATGATAAAGGTTCTCGTTGCACGTGTATGAGAGTCACGCGTTATACGTATAAATCATCGTATGTATAAATTTAAAATTGTTCTGTCGAGATTTCTACACCATTCAATATCTCAAATTGATTGTATTTTGAAAACATGTCGAGAAAATATACAAGAGGATACATAGGACTCCGAATACGGCATAAACTTACCTTCATTTACTTTTCGTATATTTTTTTACATTCTTAAAAATTCAAGCATGTATGTACGTATCAAAAATTGTCACGATTCATTATGTATTTACAAGGAAGTTTGAATGAGTCATGAAAAAGAGAATATTAATAATAATTGTGCAAAGGTCGAAATTAATAACGTGAGATATGTATCAAGCAATATTAGGAAATCTATAAAAATCGTTCTTATACGGAGAAGGAGAAATATGAAACTTACAAAGTGCAAATAGTAAATTCAAGGGTTAATGGAAATCGAACTTTTCCCCACGTCGAATGAAATTTCGTAGGCAAAGGCATATTCCTTCTACAAGTTCGGAAAGGTAAAATCGATGCACATAGCACAAGGCAACGAAGTTTCGACCGCACATACGATAACGTAATCTCGTGTCATTTTTGTTATCGACTCGATGTCGCTACTTCGAAGCCGAAATGGAAGTATTTTCATACAGGACAAGCACTTTCAAAGAAGAGGAGATTTCTATACAGAACGGTGAAAATGAAAAGAAGATATTGGTAACAACAAATGTATATCAAGATTTCACATGGGTACTTGAGAAAATCAATTGACGTATTCTGAAAGGACATTGAATAATATTGCTGTATTCGATCATCAAGATATTACGAATAAATATTGCAATCGTCCTGCGATCGATTGCAATCGTACTGACGCCTTTCCTGTGTACCCACGTTAAATCGTTGTCCAACTATCTACGAACGATGCCTTGATCTCAGTGCGTACCTAAAACTATCTGGCGCTCCGGGAACATGGCTGCTACGTCTACATCTAGTCTACATACAGACTAGTGGCTCGTACTGATATGCCGTACATGATATGTGATGTACTAGTGGTGTTTCTGTCTAGAAAGACATATCCTTTCGCTCTTTTGCAAACTCTCGCATCGCCTTTGCATTGCTTATACCTCTCGTTTTCATTCCGGTTCCGCAGAATTTTCTACTAGCTGTACAATCGCACGTCTCATACCGTGTACTCCTTGTTATACATGTTCGTTAAACTGATTTTACCGTATTCAGAGCCAAACGTCACTCATTAAGTAGCTTTAGGCTTCGACATTAATAGCCTACGGGGGATATGCGTAAGGTGTATAAGATTCTTTTCAATTTGCTCAACCGTAGTGAAGAATATGTAATATTATGACACGATAGAGTATTATTTATATACTTCTCTCAACTTGCATACGGTGGATGTGTAGCGGCAATCCGAATTCTCTCTATCCCCTAATATATTTATTTTATACTATATATAATATCATCAAGCGATGATTTTATGCATGTCACTTAAGTTATTAAAGACGTTTATAACAATTTCCATACACTTTTCTAATTGTTTAATCAGTTAAAGTAAACGTAATACTATTTTATACATCGAGACTCGTGCATTTCGATATTTTGTTAATGATAAAAGCGACTAAGTGCACCGCGATAGGAGCTCGAACTCAATTGTGTCTGTTCTACTTTGTCTACTGCAAGAAACTCAAAGATCTCTTCAGTAAATATACGTATAAAAGGAATATTTCGGTACGTTCTTCGAGCAGTCATTCTTTTAGATTTTAAAAGAATCGAGAGACGTGATCGAAGATCGACGGGACAAAGCAAGGGATGGAGCTCCACTGACCAGGGCTTGGGTGTCAAACAGCTTGTACCATCCGAACACCATCTGACTGAGGTCCAGCTCATCCAATACAATCTGTGCAATACCCATGAACACTTTTTTCCCCTCTATCCGACCATAGTCACCCCATACCGTCACCTGGAATCATACGTAATGACGTTGTAATTAAATATATAAGCGTAAAACTGTAAGAATTAGAAACAAAGAAACTAGAAGAAGATAACGATGCATGTATATACCTGTAATATACAACCCCGGCAGTTTTCTTTGAAAGCCAATAATTGTTGATAGAATGGATCCAACGTTTTTCTAGCCATCATGGTTTTCGCTTTTTCTATACATCTTTTACCGTTCACCAGATATAGCTTCACGTAAGGAGCTGGAATAAGAATCGAAGCTAAGCGCATCGCTTGTCGGCGATCATAAAGTTTATCGAAGTTTAACTAACCTGGTATTACTTTGCTGCCTTGTTTCGCTTTAAGATCTTTGGCACGTATGACCTCTACTTCAAGGTAACCCTTCGTCTGGCTCAACGATAGTTGAATCTCGCCGAGGCAACGGGCACCGAGTGCTTGCCTTCCGACCACTTGGCCCGGTCCAAGATCTTCGATGAAGTCTCTCAACTGCCCTTCGCCTGCCATTCGCAGACTGGGAGACCAACTGCAGTTTTCAAAATTACATATTTAGCAAAAAAACACAACTCCTTTGGACTACTACGAAAGGTATGAAGTATGATTCAAAAGAAAATGTTTGAAGAAGTAAAAGAAGACTCTGAGTGAGAAGAGTGAAAATTTGGCTTATAGAGTTTACCGTGCGACCAATGGAAAAATGGAAACTATACTTAATAAATTTTCCCTTTTCCCTTTTCTTTTGCTCGCACACTAAACTTATACAATATTATGTGCAGAACGATGATTTTAACTGTTCTAAATGCGCGGTAATCCACAATAGAAAAAAAAAATGAAGCCCGAAAATTGCAAGCCGAAAATTATATTGGTCGAAGAAATTTTCTGATGCAATGAAGAAAATGCGAAGGATAAAAACCATAAACGAAAATAATATTCCGCAGGAGCGAGGGACAATTCTCGCAAGCCTTCGACGAAAGTTATAAAAGATAGAGAACACACCTCATTCAATTTGAGATAAGAAGAACTCACGCTGAAAGTGTAGTGTCAGTGTATAGTAAGTAAATATAATATTATTCACATGGAAAGAGATTGTATAAATAAGTTTAAAAACATACCAGACTGCTAATGCATGCATTTTAATCTAAATGCGCAGAGAGATTTTAGATAATTATAAACAACAGTAACCAGTTTACTTAGATTTACATAATTGAGGGAAAAATGTAACGCAAAATGTATAAATGCAATAATCAATTAAAAGATTACAATATAAAAATTGTCCTTACATTTGACAATTTTAATATTCAACTGAGTACTGTTTTTTTTTTTTTTTTTTAACACATTTATCTACTTAACATGCTTTACTAAAATCTTAGGAGTAGAAAAATTAATGAAAAATATTTATATTAACTTACACTTACTTGTTGTCACTATGCGCCGTTGGGAAGATTCGCATTATTAAAGCTAAGCGGATCTTTTTAAAAAAAGTTTTGCTATAAATATAAATATCCATATCGTGTGTATATAGACATATTCAAAATTGTTATTCTAATAACTAACTATACTTAGAAATATTTTTGTGGCATCTTATGAAATAGATGTCTCTCTTTTGTGGCGTAATTATATCTAATAGCATTATCAGTCGTTTAAGATATATTGCTATAATGAATTTAATATTGTGATATATTAATAAGTGCGATAGTATATTTGAGTGTCGGGCAAAGTCATACGAATAGAAATTCACACAGCCGATTGTACCCAAACACTTTGTCCGAAATTTCATATTTAGGTACGAAATATCGCTGCCAAAGAATAAAATAATAATAATTATCGAGGTCATTATTCGTACATCTTGTGCCAAATCGACAGAACGATTACATTCTGCAAGTCACGCATACCTACATTTAGTCTATTTTTAATCGTCGACTCTGTTCCCTCAAGCTGGCGCGTACTTTAAGAGGTACACACGCTGTACAATACCTATTCTACGATATATCAAACACACTTTATGGAAACGACAAGAGATCCATAAGAAAGGGATTACTTTCCAAGAAACGTCGATATCTCAATAAATAGTATAGCCCACATATATAAGAGACAATGGATCGTATAGAAGTAGGTAGAAACCACTGGGTAGACACGAGGGCCTGCGAAGACATTCTTAGGTGACATTCGGCATATTCACAGGGTTTTTCTTACCATGTAGGTAGAGAATATGACTCCGCGAGAAAAAAATGAGATATCACATTGACATATAATAGATACAAAAGTGCGTGTGTGTACATGTGTGTATGTGTGTGTATATGTTACATATGTGCAACGGTGCTCCGAGGTAATGCGGTACAATCATCTGCCACAATCAAGCAATTAAGCCAAGACGACAACAACACCGATAATGAACGACAATATTTTTATGGGCGCTTTCGTTTTCTGGAGCAGAGGGATAACAGAATATCGATAGTAAGAAAAAGAGACAGAAAAAGATAGCAGAATATAAATTCCAATTCGTCGAAGACTATACCTTTTTTTTTACATTTTTTCCTCGCATTATAAAACTGACATACAGTAAAAGTATTGTATTGATACGAAATAATATTACATTTCTTAAAATATAATCCTGATTATATAAATTATTGTTCAATTATTATATGACGAAAACTCACTAAAATTAAAAAAAGGAATAAATAGGTGTGAAAACAAGTTATATGTCTTGTAGTAAAGTATGATAGTCTAATGCACAAACATTAAATTTTTTATCTTTGTATATGACTTTCATATATAACGCTTCGTTTAGTATATGATAAACTGAGAGAGGAATTATGTTGGAGAAAAATCATGGATAATCGAAATTGCAAATTGACAAAAATTGAAAAGGCATGAGAAAAAGCTTGTGGCCGCAATCACGTAATTGCACAGTTTAAATCATGGATCTATTGACATATTTTTAATCACGTTTGAAGATTTAATCAATCTACAGCGTTTACGATTTTTTGTGTAGATCTTGGCGTATAAGGTGTAAGATAAATGAACCAGCAGGATTATTCTTTGTCTAAAATTAAGATACTTCTATAAACAATTCAAAACTTGAACTCAATATAATTCAATAATAATTATTTTGATGATATATATACAACTCATAAATGAAACTTGAATCTATTTTTCTAATTAACAGTATCCTCTGTGAACGACAAAGAATAAATTCCTACTAGTTTAAGAATGAAGAGGCAATAAGCTGGCGTGTACATTGATAAACGATAAGCAACGAGCTGCGAGCTGTGAACATCTCAATGAACTCGCTAAACAATATTCAAGTAGTTATTAGATACACATAAATTGATGATAAGCGATCTACAATTATACATTTGTACAATTCAATATTACTGTTTATAATTCTTCTAAGACTTTTTTAAAATAAAAATTCAACGTAACCTTATTTCATCCGTATATTTTAAGTTTTTACTTTATTCTTCCACTTAGATTTTTCTTTAATTTATTTCCTCGTGGAATATAAATGTAATAAATATGAGAAACCCTGTTTGAGATTTATTTTCATGAAACTAACTTCTTAATATATTTAATATACTAACAGATTAATCAACAAACTCTTCTCTTTTTATTTTGTATAGTTCAACTTACAGCTCATTTTGTTTATTCAAGGTGCACGAGGCCTAGAGAGGGACAGAATGTAAATGAAACCGCAGAGAAACAGAAGTCGACAGGACCAATTTCAAATGACAGAATGAAAGAAGAGACAAGAAAGAAGGAGAAAAGAGAAGTATAAAAAGAGAAAGAAAGAAAAAGAGAACGAGAGAGACAAAGAAGAGAGAGAGAGAGAGAGAGAAAGTATGAGTGTATCAGGAATCTCGCGCTTCCGCTTGCAGAATTGGTCGCCACAGGTGGAGTCCACTACTTACGAGCTTCCTTCGGAACTAGAGATCGAGTTGAGACTTCCGGCGGTATCGCTGGCTGCGGATCCTGCCTGTTTGTTGTCAAAGCGCTGGTAGGCCGGCATGATCTCCTCGGATCGTTGTATGCTGCTCGGCGTGCTGTTACGCTTCCGGCTCACTAAGCCGGCACCGCGTGCCACGGCGCCGGCACTTCCACCGATGCCGATGATCATCCCGCCGCATTCTGCGTTGTAAACCAAACAAGAAATACCGCTAAACTATTGTTTTTCACTAATATCTGCGTGCGCCTGTAACTGCAGCGGCTCATCGCTCCCTCGTCCTTGGGTATCCAAATGGGCTGTCGGTCATTAATTTAGCGCGTCTCCGAGCAATGATGGAATCACAGAACAACAAACATAATTTCAGCATGTAAGATAATTGTCGATTACTTCTCTCTCTCTCTCTCTCTCTCTCTCTCTCTCTCTCTCTCTCGTGCAAACTTCTTCTTTCATGCCTTCCTTCCCTTGCTCTCTCATCTTGGCTCAGTGTCTTTCTGCTCGCTTTCCAGGAATAGTTAATGTTCAGTGATAAAAAATGCAGAGCTGGAATGAGATCTTGTAACTCGAGATGCACTTTGAATTGAATGCTGCATAGGTAGGGAAAGGGAGTGTGAAAATTCATTGGTGTCTGTGGTTGGAGGTGTGATATTTTGAGTGAAATGTAACGAGATAACATTGCGCGGGCATTTGCACATTTGACATCAACACAAAGAGTATATATTTAATCTTAGTGCCCTAAAAACGTAAAAGAAACTTCATATTTTCATGTTCGTCCTATCATAAATAATAACGCGATATAGCATTTGCATGAATCATGACCAGAATATTCTCCCTAGAACTATTAAATGCAAATGAAATCGATTTATAGGAACAAGAAATATCATTGACGATCCAATAAGAGTTTGTTTGAATAGCAATAGGTAGAGAGCGCAAAAGCACATATAAATGAACCTGTCAGCTGTCTATCGCATGATATGCTTTATTAATCTTTTTTTAATTTATTTATGCAGGCTGTCAAGACAAAAATTAATCATAATTAGAAATAATTAATATATCTTTTCTTTATGTATGATAATGCTATATGTAAAATTTAATGAGTCGTAACTCTAGAAAAGTCATTTGATGTATGTAGCTACTTTCACTACGTGATTATTTGATATATTCTCCGGACGCCTTAAGTACGCAGATAATNATATATATAATTATATATACAAATTACATATACACACACATATTTTGTACATTTATAATTTGTACAGCGGATTTAAAGAACATTTAAATATAGAAGATTTATAATTATCAAATCGGTACATAAGGATTGTCCGGATTTATCTGGCACATTCAAAATGATGAATTAATAATCAGTGATATCGCAGAAATATACATATGTATATCGTAACGTAAATATGCTCCGTAAAAGCAACGATTTAGGACATCGAAAAATCAAAAGCCGTGTGAGTAGCGCACTCTCACCTTAAGCACGTATCAACAGCGGCTTCTAAGAAATAATAAAAAAAATAATATATCACACAGGTGGCCAACTTACCTCGATGCAATCGAGAAATTCAAATTGACCACGCGACGATCTAGATTCAAAAGCTGTATGGAACGGAACGATTATAACGTGACACACGGTGCCGAGACACTATTTTAGAGTCACGAAAAGGCGCCAGCACAACTATACTTGTGCAACTAGGATATGAGTTTCCTGATCTGCGTGATTTGCGTTACAATCGGAATAAACGGAGGTCAGATTAACTGGAGACGCGTGGACTCTGCATCTCTGAAGAAATATAAAAAAAAAAAGGCAATTTGACACGCGTGTCGATACAGCTAGATTACAGCCCAGGAAACTCGTGCAAATGTTCCTCTAGAAATAACGTATCAATGCTACGTAGAAATAGCATCTACGATCTAGAATAACGAGAAGGAAAGGAATCACCTCGTGACCATTTGTAAAAACGTGCAGATTCGCAAAATACTTTCTCTTCGATTATCTAAAAAAAAAAAAATTAAAGAAAGAGAAATAACACCCGACGGCAAAACGCGTACGAGGATTCTTTGCGGATCCGCCGTACTGAGCCGGTTCAACTTTTAGGCAAGAGAGTATTTTCCGACAACAATCACGAGAGACTCGCACGACTCCGATTAAAGCACGGCCTCTAAAGAGTGATGTGTGGTGTGTTTCGTTGTTGCTGTTAACAACGGTGTTCATCGGTAGGGTCGGACAGTAGCTCTTGTTCTTCCTATCGCAAGTCCTCCTGCAACGTGTACTCACATTTCGTCGAAGGCTTGATCCAATTTTACGATTAATGGGATCAGAAAATACCTGAGTAAAAATTTCTATCAATGCCTCGCTTTTCCACTTGTACGACAATCTTTATGGACTATGCATATCGTCTCGTCTTCGCGCAAAATTCGCTCAGAATTCATTCTACCGCGAAAATGTACGGATTCCGAGACAATGGTGAAAGCGCCCCGCCCCGCCCCCGCGTAAGACGGTAAAGATCCTTCTTCGATCGACCGTTGTCGGCCGCGCTCCCACGTCAATGCAAAAATAATGAGGAAAAAATAAAGCGAAAGAGAGATGAAAAAGAGAGGAGGTCTACTGAGAGAGAGCAAGTCGGACCTGTCCCCGTCGCCGCTCCCCTCGCCGTCGCTGCTCGCGGAGCTCGGCTGCCGGCCGCTTCTACCACCGACCGTATCCTCCGGTGGCAGGACCTCCTCGCTCCTGTGAACTGTAAAGGACGACTTCCCCTTCTTCCCGAAACCCAGCCGCCGTTTCCGTCCTTCCTCGCCCACGCATGTACCACCAACAGACGCACGTGGCATGTTATGGATTTTGCGTGATGTGATATAGTTTTGTTCGTTTCGTTTCGTTTCGTTTCGTTTCGTTTCGTTTCGTTCGTTCGTTCGTAGTTGCAAATTCATAGTAGCAAGAGCAACAGTTGTGAGAGCATGGTGTCAGTTTATCGAGTCGATTTTACAGGCATATACGTAATTTTTTTTTCATAAAAGAATACGAATTTTTTTATTTTGTTGATTTTTTTTTTGGCGATCGGTCCAGCAAATCGATGATGGTGATCCGTGTGGAGTGTTCCGTGAACACGAGCACGCGGAGCGACGATCGGCCGCCGCGATGAGAAATCGTGCAGGTGGGTGCAGATCGATGACGTGAATGGTCCCCCAGCGTCGAGAGGTGGTTGGTTGGTAGAAGTAAAGTGTGAATGTGTTCATGTCGAAGAAGAGGCAGACAGAGATGAGGGATGGCGGAGAAAACAAGAATACAATTAGAATGTACATACTGCCCCGCTTATTGGGTTTTTTTGCTTTGTCTACGATATGCTCTTGTTATCGTTCAATTTGTTACCCGAATCGAATTGTAATGCAATCCGCGCGATTCTAACGAGTAAGACCCGTGAAATACGAAGAATAAGGTATAACGGATAATGAATAATTAGCAAAATTATTCAGACAAAGCATTTGTTATATCATTTTCAATTTGTTATCTACTTTATCTTATACCTATAAAATACTTACATCTGTTGTAAATATTTTATATCCGGTTTGTAATCAATCACACTGTAAAAATACTGCGCTTCATGATTAAGAGTAAGATTGCTCGTGTGCTTCATCAATCGTTTTCAAATACTTATATTTGCGTTCTTCATTTATGCACGCACACACACAGACACACATCGTTGCTTTTACCCGTAGTCCCTCATTCTTCCTATTCTCATTTTTCATTCATGTTTTGACTTTTGACCGTAAGAACGTAAACCGAAAATTTCTATCGTATGCATTCGAAGCTCATCTGCATTAACACTTAAGAAAATGCGTCCATGTATCGACGACGTCGTGGCATCATCCTCATTTGTATATACGTAGCGAGAGCACACCGTTGTATCTACACACTAACGATGCTAGACTACTCTATCCTAATTTACGAAATATCGATGTTCTGAAGAAAACGATATCCTTTTCACTAAAGAGAAAAGATATAAACGTCAGGAAAATAGAAAACTGTCTAATGTCGCGCAAGATGGTGTCATACATCGATCAAACGTTCTAATATCGCGCACCGGGAGACGTTACTTTCGCGCGAACGATCGATCTTTACGTGAAAAATCACGACTACGTATAACACGTAGAGACTAAACGCAAACTTAACTAGAAATGGCCAGTGTGACAATGTGTTACCTGTCGCGGATAATTGGCTGGTGCTATTACTCTTCTTGCCTAGACCCGCCTGGTACTGCACCGCGCTTCCGCTACTGCTGCCGCTTCCGCTTTTACTTCCTGGCGAGCTCTTGCGGCCTCTCCTCGCTGCGTCTTCAGGGTTCAATGCAAGCGCGGTATCGCTGAAACTACCCGTGTCTGCGAAACAAGGATATGTATGTACGTGTATATAATGAAATTAGCACGGTCCGAAGGTGACGTATAAAAAAAATTGCGAGCCACATTTTTGTATATTCTCGTATTTCTGTCTTTTGTGACGTTAGTTTGAAAAATAAGAACGAAAGTAGAAAGTGAGCTTACATAAAAGAATAGAATTAACTTTAGTTAAATTAGATATAGAGTTTGTAATATAATATTGTAATATGTAATTGTTATATAAAATTTAAAGTGGAATGCGTGTCTAATTTTTATTATCGGTGAACAGACAAAACAAAAGAAGACTCCGTTCGCGTGACTCTGCGAGCTCAACTTTCAGAACGTTCACATGGCTGTATATCTGTAGTTTATTAACTACCGCTAAATTCGAGTGCAACGAGTTTGTGACTGTAAATCTCGACGAAAGTTTATGTTACACTTTTGCAAAGTTTAGTCTTCGCTCTCTCCGCTACATATATCACGTCACCATGACAGTAAAATCGATGTCTTTTTAAAGAGAATTTATTATACATATTAGTAAAAAATCAAAGCTAAATGTTAAACAAAATTTTTGTTAAAAAGCTAAATGTGGGAACATATTGTAGAGAAATCGATCTGATAGCCGAAAAACTTAATTTTAAGCTTTCGATGCTACAGATAAAACTGTTAAAGATAATCGTGAATATAGATAATAGAAATGATTAATGTAAGATAATGTAAGAGATGTACTTTGTTACTGAAATTGTTAAATAAAATTTGTTGAAATAATATTTCAGTTGTAAAGAACAACGATAATTTTATTCAGTATTCAGCGTAAAGTTTCTCTCTAACCTTTCTCGTCCTGCGGCACATCGGCATTACTGAGACTCCTGGTGAACTGACTTCTCTTGTCATGCTCGTCGTGCCCATTGTCGGTGACCTGGCGTCTGGACGTCTTCTCGTACGAACTCGACTGACTGGTATACTCGCTGCTTTCGGGCATAGATGAGGAACGACGATTCCGAGCGTCATCGTCGTCGCGACGATCGGCGGCGTCGTAGGCGGATTTTTTTCGGGGTTGTCGTCGGGTGGACGACGGCGGCAACGGTGGCAGGAAGGTCGACGCCACATCGGCGACATTGGCGAGCGGCGACGTTTTCGTGTTTTGTGGGTGTTGGTGGTGATGATCGTCGATCCGTGGGTGGTAGTTTTTAGCAGTGTCGGAGGTAGCGGTTTGGGAATCAAAGAGACTCGAATTAGCGTTACCAGGGCGGGGTGCTCGGTTACGGGGCCTACGCGGATCGCACGGGCCAAATCCGCAGTTCTCGCTGCACTGGCTCTCGCTCTCCATCGAGTACTCATAGTACTCGAGGGTGTCGCTGATCGCTACGTTCCTCTTACTACTTCCCTGAGGTGGCTGAGGATGCTGCGCTTGCTGTTGCTGCTGCTGTTGGCGTTGCTGCTGTTGCTGGTGCTGCTGCTGTTGATGATACTGCTGACTCGGGTATCGCTGTTGCTGCTGATGGAGCTGCACGAGTTGCTGCTGACGCTGCCTCTTCTCGAGCATTTCGAGATCCCTAGCCTCCGGACAGCTGCTGTTCCGCCTACGATATCTATGCTTCGTCTCTAACGATGAACGCCGAGAATCGTCACCCTTCCGCGATAACGATCCCGACCTACCTAACTCCGAGGAGGACAGTGCTAGCTCACGACACTCCGGGCAACTACTCTTACGCCTAGCGCGTGACACGTGTCGCGCCTCACGACTCGAAGAACGCTGCGACCCTGACCTAACTAGCCCGCGTGCCGGATAACTGCGATCCTGATATCGGTCTTCGTGATCGTATCTTGCATCTAAGTAGCTACCACGATCTTGTTCCGCGTCAAACAAGCTCGATCTAACGCCGTCGCTCGGTCTAGCGTCCGCCACGTAGCCCGAAGTACGACGGAAATAATCGGCGCCGACTACCGTCTCCATCGAGCCAAACTCCTCGTCAGAGTCCAGCAGAATACTCGACGTCCTCTCGTCGTTTCCTCGCGGGCGGTACATTCGCAGATCTCTGCTCTCTGGACAGCTGCTGTTTCGCCTGCGGCGGTACATGCGTCTGGCGCGATCCGCAGTCCAGCTCACGTCCTCGTCTGAGTGTAGAGTCGGCGTGGATTCCGTTCGTTGGATCGTCATCAGTCTCTTGCTCTCCGTTAGTCTCGACTGAGCGCCTGACATGTCTCTGGCCCGCAGGTTCTCGTAATCACTTGTGCCTTCTTCTTTACTGCCTCTTCTACTTCTTCGTCTTCGTCTTCGCGATATGGACCCGTTCTCGTACGTGTCCGCCTTATCGATGTCTGCGGTGTGCGTAGTCTGGTAGTCGTAGTCGTCGGACGAACGAAAACTTATGTAATCGCCCATCGTGAACTTTCTGTCGTCATCGTCGGACTGTGCGTAACACTTTCCCTGAACACGAGTACGAGAACGTTTGCTTACATCGTGAAAGTACTCGCCTTGGCTTCTCGATCCGCCAATTTTTAAGGCACCGACGCCTTCGTCTAGGTAACTAAACTTCTTCTGTTCGTAGTCCTCGGCTTTCTCCCGATCTATAAATCCTTCGTCGTAATCGGCGTCCCAGTTCTCGCGATCCTTGTATCCGTCCTCTTGATAGGAACGACTAATTGCTCCATGAGACCGCAAGACACCTTTCACGTCCTTCGACATCCACTCGTCCCCGTCAGTAGCGTCATGGATCTTCGTGGCGGATCTCGCGAGAATATCGCGATCGTAATTTTTACCGGACGAAAGAGCCTCCTCGATATTGCAATAGATATTATCGATCGAATTACGAAGATCGCTATCTACAGTCTTGGTTCTTGTCTCCGAAGATATGTCTCTGATATACGAGGAGTCGTTGTTCAAGTAACTTCCGTCCATATATTTTCTCTTGCCGGTGTCATCCTTGTCTAGAATATTCCTGAGATTAGCACGGTTATTAACGCTGAAGAGATCATTGTCGTCCGTTAAACGGGAACTATATGATGCTTGATAATCGTCGGTCTCGGAGCTCTGTTTGTCGAAACTCGGAACGTAAATCTCCGTCTCGCCGCAGCTGAGCTCCGAGTCGTATCCGTAAAACGGCTTGTGATCCTGATCGAGCAGAAAATCGTAATTCGTCTTTTTGCTCGCGAGACTCGTAGGCACTTTATCGTCACCGTTAGAATCGTAGTAGGACTTGCTCTGATCGTCCAACGCCGGTATCTTGTCACCGTACCCGGCGTCGCTGAGAGAGAGATTCCGCTTGAGCTTTCTTCTGGCCGTCCTGAGACTGTCGTCGCTGAATATGTTGCTCGAAATGCTCTCGTACTCGAAACTCTTGGCCCGGCGCGATAGCAGACCGACGGCCCCTGGCCTAGTACCGAAACGATCACCGTATGTATCGTGCATCACGTCGAAGCTCCTAGTCTTAGCGGACAAAAAAGACCTACACGGATGCAAACTAGCGTCTATGCTCCTAATATCGAGATGGTCAGGGAGATCGATCGAATCTCTCGAGACAATCGGTCGCCTTGTCTTCGTCCTCGTCCTCGTCGTCATCGTCGTCGTCATTGTCGCGGAGTCATCGCGTTCACGCGACAACATATCGAAACCTCCCGCGAAACACGGCGCCAAATACTTAGAACGAAATTTCTTCACAAAACGATTGTTAAAGTCGACCCGGAGGCAATCCTCAACGTATATCGCCGGTATACGATTCTTAGCGCTACTAGCTACGAGTCTCTCTGGCTTGAGTATGTACCCCTCGGAAACGCTGTACTCGCTGGTCTCGGAGCTGTAATATCTCAGCATGTTCTCGTCGACGGTTTGCGATCTCGTGAATGGCGTACACATCTTTTTGTACAACGAGCGTATCACTGCGGACTTGCTCCGTACGAGGGGATGTAGGGTGGGACACTTGCTAGGGTTGTTGCTTCTGGGCTTGGTGGGACAATGACATTCGCTGCAGGGTACCCTAAGTTTGTGCCTGCGCCTATTGCGCCTAGGGGGCGGGGGTATTGGGGATATGGCACCGGGTATTAAAACGTTTTTAACTGTCGGTCTGCAAACAATGTTTTTCATATAGAGAGTTTAGCGCTCTTTGCGGGAACACAACCAAAAGGGTGAGCCCATTCCGCTTTTCATTTTTCTTTTGCTCCTTTTTTTTCTCTTTTTTTTCTCTCTGTTTAACCGCGCGTTCGCGATCGATCGAACGCATATCGGTCATTAACATCTCAAAACTCGACTCTGTCGATTCGCCGAGAACAACGGGTCGGCATTTCAGAAGAGACACGCGGCGATCGATGTACTTTGCAATGCTTCTTCTTCTTTTCTATGACGCGACGAGACACAACTACCTAACCGTTCGACCAACGCTACGCACTGATCCCTGCTTTCTTAGAATGGGACATTAATTAAATGGACATTGACATGGTGCATAGGAAGTGCAATCTAATCGCTCCGTAAAGAAGGCGAGAGGGATAACGGAAGACTTGACACATACACAAGCAGGATGAGTGAAAATGTGCAACTACGGGATATCCATGTAGTTGACAATGTCCATTTAATCCAGGGATTTTACTTGACTCAAGGGGCTGAGCCGATGAGTGTGCTATTATACAAAAGATTGATTTTAATACATCGTGACATAAAAGACGGATAGTAATGCATCTTAATATTACAGAGATAAATGTTTAAGATATATGTTTATAAGATAGGCACACTCGAAGCTCAGATCCTCCTTCTTGACGGGATAGTCTCTTGAATCTGCGTTGCTTCGCACATTGACTGCCGCAACGCGAGATAGTCCGTATAGTCCAGATAAAATAATGGAAATTTAATTATAAAACTATACTCACATTAGTGCTCTCGATCCACGTGGCCGTTCCGATTGCGTACTAAAGGCACTGCTCGTTACCGATGCTATGCTCTCCATATCAGAATCCCCAAGATCGCCGAGTACATCTTTGTCAGGACTTAAGTGCCCTCTCCTCTTGTGCATTCTGTGAGAGTGACCGTGTGGCAATGTTGGGTCGTATCCGATTGAAGGAAGATCCGAGTCCGAAAGACCAGTGTAATGGTACTTTTCCCAGCCTGAGAATAAATTAATCAATTATTTAAGATATTATAATAGAAACTTTATTAAAAAAATAAAAAGAATAAATTATACAAATGCCTATTATGTTAAAATATGTTTACATTCATTTTTCTTTAGCAGCCTAATAAAAAAGGTATTGAACAAACACATTAATTTTTTCCGATGAAAAACGTTGAAACTCACCTCCCATACCCGTGCTCCTGTACATCGACTGTCTATTGCGATGTCTTATGAATCTTGCTCGTTCCTCAAAATCTTGCACTCTTTCCTTCAAAGCTGCTGGGATTTGAGGTAGCTGACGTTTCTTCGGCGATCCGGTAGGTGTGGCGGTCGCCGATCTCGAACCGAATCTAAATAAAAGCAATAGTAGGTTCCAACAATAGTAAGTTCCCACAAGCTTGTAATCTAGATAATGTCAAGGAGTTTCCCCGTGATATTTTACCTTGTCGTATGAACATATCCATGCGAGTAGGGAATGGATCTATGTTCGGGTGGAGACAAGGAACGATGACCGGTGGGACTCTGAGACCTTCCTCGGTATCTGACACTCGGAGAATCCATAGGTGCCGCACTGTGCGACCTGTGACCCATCATTCCCCGATCTCGTCCATGGATCTCGTCCTGCGGTACGTATTTAATAATATATAAAAATACTCGATAAATGTTACATATTTAATAACATGCATCAATGTTTCATGCAGCAATAGAGTATCCATAATTTTTATTTTTTTTTTCCTCATTCGCGTAATCATTGATTAATTTTTGCAAGCGCAATTTGTTCTTAGTTAAACATTTTTATCGCATTCTTTCTCTTGTAACTCTTAAACATTTAATTTTAAACAATCAATCAAAGCGAAATCAAAGCCAAACGTTCTCAAACAATTACCTTCCGATATGCCTGATAAATCGAACCGACAGAAGTAGGTTGGTCACGAGAAATCATTAGGGCTGCCCTTTTGCGTCCTTGAGGCGACATATCTCTTCGACTCCGATGTTCGCCATCGATACAGAGTTCCCTCTCCGGCGGCGGGCTAGAATAGTGGCTGCTCCAGCATGCGTTCATTTTTTTTTCATCAATCAGTGAATGCTGCGTGCCTTACAAGTTAAATGAGGCGAGTGCTGTGATCTCGCGCTAAAATGCATGCGGCCAGGATGGTGGGGAAGCAAAAAAGATGTTTAAATGCTAGGAGCGAGAATGAGCTATGCAGCATCGAGGACGGAGTTGAAATAATTGAGATAACATTAAAATATCCGCATAGTTTCTTTCACTCGCTATCTTTCGAATTTTTATCGGACATATTTTGGCACGTAAGATACAAGCGTGAACTCGATTCAATTCCTCAAATCGCAAACTGCGAATGCATATCTCCTAATTTGGCGCGAAGCAGCTCCAAGTTACTCGGCAATGCAGTCGAGCGTTCTCTTTGGCGTTCTCGATCGCGGGGCTTTCGTTGCCAAAAATGAGAGTACGCCCGATGAAAAAGTGACTCGTCATAAATTAAGAATATGCCATGTAAGTGCGTTCGATGAGTGCCAAGTACTGCGTAAGTATTACACATCGAGAAGGACGACCGTGCGTGATGTGTAACATATAAAACCCAGAATAATTTTCACCATGTTTGGCAACGAAAAGCAATATGTCGACGGACAAGACAGTCACGAAAATCGGGCGAATTGCAGTCAAAGCTTCGAGAAACTCAATCCACCCCGGCCGATGCACTGCAATGCACTAAGCATTCTAGAAGCCATGTCTTGTCGCATCTAATATAATATGCGTATATGCAAGAAGCAATGACAGCATGACGTCTAAAGTGCCTACATGGATGGCGATTCGCTAAATAATTCGCACTTAGTATCTCGTTGTTCATTTCACCATTTCTTCGCGCCTTGACAAAAAATAAAGACAGAAATTGCCCCGACAATTTTGTAACACCGAAACGTTGTGCATTGCAATATTCACCGATTTTCGTGTACAATATCGCGCGTGGAAAGATATTATACAAAGGACATTAGAGATTTGCGTTTGATTGCCGATGTTTCTCGTCACCGATCGTCCGTTTCACAGTCGTTGTTTTTTTTCTTTTGGAAAAAAAAAGAAAAGGACACTTTCTCTTCTCCCTCCCTCCCATCCACGCTTGGAAATACTATCCTTGTCAAATGAAGATTTCTTGTGCCTTTGCTGTCCGTTCTTAAATTAAATCAGCTATGTGATCATGTCAGTACGCGCCCCGTTGTCTCGTCCCTATTACATCTCTCCAGCTTGAGATGACTCGTCGGCATGACTAACTGACTGATCTACGCGCAATACATTAGAACCTAGCGGTGAGGATGCAAGACGTGTGACTGCGTGATTCGTGAAAGAGGAAAAAATATAAATTGTAATGGCCGTACCGCTTATAATTTGACGGCATATTATGAAACCTAAAAAATAAATCACAAAGCACACGATTAAAATCAAAATCAATGGGCGGTGGCGTGGCCGCGGCCGACGCGTCATTGTCTAATGCTTTTTTTTTCTTTCCAAAAATCATACATTTTAAACATTTTATCCACATTTATGTGTATCAATTTAAACTGCAAAGTATATAGACCTTCTACAGACCTCCTTTGTATAATTATAAACGCGTAATATTTTTTATATTCTAGAAATGTTTAAATGTAGAATCACGAAGAAATACTATATATAAAATTTGACATAACAGACATTATGGATATAAATTTTTTCATGCAATTCCTGTGCATCCGCGATAAGATCAGAAAAGATATTCGTATTTCATTATAAGTATAATGACGTATAAAATTATAATAAAAATATTTTATCAAAATGCACACATTGTCCATCGTGTTAGCGCTGCCGACCTGGTCTGGACGATGGATATGTTAATGTAACTGGCGAAACCCTTTCAAATAATCTCATTAAACGATATTGAAGGTTGTTTAAATATGAACAGGATGTCCGCCGCTTTCAGAGCAGACTGGAATGTTTCAATTATTCGGAGAAAGCTTTTACAGGCTAATGCGCGCTTAGGGATAGAAGCGTCTGCTTTGCAGATCGAAGCGTGTAAAAGAAGAGTGCAGAGCGATGCCGGATAGTATCTCGGCTTATCCCCATCTCTGCCACTCTACCTGCCAAGCCTATCGAAGATAGCCTACGTGCTCATTAAATTCGCTACATTGATTCGATTTGCCGCATGTATTCTCGATAAAAAAATTTATGGGCGAGCTATCTTTAAAGCGAGAGCAAGACGCGTTGTTGAAACAATTTCGTGAACTTTACTTGCCAAATATATGGGAATTATAAAATGTCGCGCATATCATGAATTTTATTATACTGGAAATTTCGTTGATAATTGAACGTTTATATTTATGTAGATTTCACAGGTTTCACATTTCCGTAATTGAATAATTTATTGCAGTTATATATGTAACTAATCTTCTTCTTTAAGATCAATTAAGCAGCGATTTTGTGCGATTTTGAATCGCACGGATAATTTTTTATTATCACGAATAATTAACACTTTAGACAGTCATCGTTTTTCTTTTGAGTGCACTATCATTTCTTTCATTTACACATAATTATGAAACTTGGAAACTTCGACACAAAAATCATGTTATACTCAGAAATAACGATCGGACATCATCGTTGGAATATTAATAAGGATAAGAATTTAAGGTTGACTTCCGGAGCCAGCAACGGTCGTGAGTCAACTACTATGTCAATTGGCTTGTTGCCCAGTTTTATAACTTGGCTTTTACCCTCTCTTTCTTTCGATTGACCCCTCCCGTTCGAGTCTTCTCTTTTTTTTAAACTTCCGTTCGCAATCAGTTATTTTAGATGTTCGTACTTGTCTTTATTTCCCCACTGCGCTTGGCTTACGTTTTACTCGTATAAGAAAGAAGGAAAGTCAGATCTCATTATCGGAGTCGTTTCCAAAACTTTAGGCAAAATATCTTCAAATTAGAAAAAAAAAACAATAATTTTAATAATAATCGATAAAAAAGGCAAAAAAAGTCCAGAAAAAAATTAATAAAAACTCTTTTATCGTACATTCATTTCAAGTCAAGTAAAGAGAACTCTCTAATCATATAGATTGAAACAATGTCTGATTCTAATAGAAGGAATTTTTGCAGAAAAATACCCTGTATCGTATGACTAAATAATGTCTTGTATAATAAAGCAATACGAAGAATAACTATTACACAACAATTAGATCCTACCGATCAAGTATGCTTGTAACGCATTTGGATAACTACTGCATTTAATTCTCAATAAAAATGTATAAAATATTAATTTGATACGCAATAACGTTTTGATTGCGTATGACGGACTTATACGATATTTAATGCAAATTTATATCCTAAGCTAGTTGAATAAGCTGATTTTTTTCGGAGATAATATACTCTCTTTCATTAGACTACGAGATTTATATATTACTTCGGAGATTCTAAAAGATGACCTTACCTAGAGGAACTGCCGATACTGCTTATGCTGGCACCGTCAGCCGTTCTTCTTTGTTCTCTCGACGCGTCACAATCCGTAATATCGCACTCCGATGTGTCGGAGTCACTTAATCTCGACGTGGTCGAAGGTGGACTAAGATGACAATCTATCAAGTCATCAGAATCTTGATAATGTCTAAAAAGTAAAGCATAATTAATTATCTCAGCGATAGATATTATCGTTTTTTCGTGACATTGAATCTACTTCTATTGGTTTAGAAACATAAAATAGTAAAAAATATAGGCTTCATAATCTTATTTCTTTGCTTTAAAATGAAAACTTCCAAGATCCACGAGATAAGCAACCGTAATGTTAATCATTTTATGCAGAGCGTAATACGCGGTATAACATGGGAACATTGTCAAACATTTCGCAAGAGATTCGTATCGATGCAAGGTATTTATTTGATCGCTTTTAGCATTGGAACTACTAGCATCCACGAGTGCGATTCATACCTGACGTGCCGGTGTTCTCCGTGAGCGGTCAGAGAATGCCATTCTGGTTCCTCGTCTAGGAGACATACTGCCAATTCCAGGACAGCCTCGCCGAGAAAATCGTTCGCCTCGTATTTAGCGTAGTCCCAGACCGTAATCTCCAGTGCTCTCTTCCTCAGCTCCGAACGTCTGACTCCATTATAAACGAAAGTCTGATTCCATCTGGGATCGTTCGTGTTCGCCACAGTCTTCGTACGTCGTTTCGACTTTTCGCTACAGTGACATTTAAAAAATATATAAGTATAAAAGTATATAAATTTTCAAAGTACTCGGAAGATTAGATAATTAATTTAGAATAAAACCACGGCCTGAGTAGTCACCGTTAAACAATTACAAAACAAAGCTACATAATGTTGACATTAAATAAATATTTCAAACGTATTTAGTTGCGTTTACGCGTTACATTAAAATAAATATCGAAGCATTTACATTACAGGTTTACGCATTTCTCTCTAAAATTTTCAATTGATCAAAAGCATTATCATACCGTCAAATACGATAATTCACTCACCTCTTGTCAGGAAGCAGAAAAACTTTGGCGTAAGGGTTTCTGGGTTGGCCGTTGCTCTTTGGCGTGAGCCCCGCGGCGCAGATTATCGTGACGATCAGCTGAAGTCCCACGGGATCGAAGCCCAACTTCACCTGGATACTACCGCCCACGTTCGCATTTCCGGTCGGATGTCGGGAATGTCGACCGCGTCCTTGGGCGTGCAGGTCCGGCGAGCCCGGCGACGTCACTAAAACCGAGGGTTTCTCACGCCTCGCGTCGTACAATTCTGCAAGTGATCGTGCAGCTTCGACTAGGATATAACTCGTTTTCGTATCTGCGATCTTGCAGCGATTCACGAGGAGAGAGGGTACGCGAGTTTCCGTCACGAGGAAAATAGCGAATAGATGTAAAAGACGACGACAAATGATGAATAAGTAGAAGAAGAAGAAGAAATTCGGGTGATCCAGTGAATGGACTAACATACATGCTTTCATTACGCTAACACATTTATTGCCATTCGTCAGCCGACGACGCGCCGCTCGCATTGCTGGCAGTGAATATGTTAATATCATCGCGTTTATATACGATAAATAAATACTCAAACGACAGAAAGATTGATAATGTATCTTCGAGATATCCAAAGTAGTGCTCGAAAGATTGGGATGTCTGTTAGACGTCTGTTCGAGAGATCTCTGCGTCGATCGGGTACTTGAGTGTGCAAAATTATAGATGCGAAAACCAAGTTCTATCTCACAGCGTCATCGAACCCCCGGGGATGTTGCAAAATCGATAAACTATTTCTGAACAGTTCTAGAAACACCCACGTCTTTCGAAGAAGTGGAGTCCGCATGCACGGGTTCTCACAATCACGGAAATCCGTGACAACGAGCCACGAAAGGAATGAGGGGAGTTATTATGATAATAATGTTAGATCAATATATAGTAGAGATAATAGACAGTAATGAATACAGCAAATTACACTTATATCCATAAGGATTACACGAGATACTCGTGTGATTTGTTATAAGTAGAGAGGAAGCACAATATGAGGGATTTATATATAAGATATATAAATCGGCATCTTTATATTTTATATATACATATAATATAGTTGTTGCTCCCATAAGACTACCTATGTAACGGTGCTCTTTTAGCAGTGGGAGGAGGAGGGGTGCATTGGCACTACTATCTACATCTACGTTAAACATCAACGATAGTACTCAACGGTAATACTCAAGACAAGAATAAATAGTAAATCAATTTCATCGCTTCGTCATACGTCTTGTCGTAACATCGAAATCACGACTCCGGTCCCGTTTGTTGAGATTTCTACGCAAAATCTCACGAAACGGTCATCGATAACGGAGATAAAAGGCTAATGGTACAGGCAAGAAACACTGATCAATCGAAAATGGTTTAAAGAAAAATTGTCTGAGGCCTACCCCATAGTAAACTTTTCTTAAGACCTGAAATACGAAAAAACCATATAATCGCGATGGCAATAGCTTTGCTTCTGATATGCTTAATATGTATTGCGAGTAACGCAGTATTGGTAACGAGAAGTGCAATACGCCGTTTTACATTTAACGGGATTTAATTGATATCGATGTAAATATTTCATCAGTCGGAATAACAAATGTTCAACTTTTCCGTCTTTC
Source organism: Tetramorium alpestre (assembly GCA_021460005.1). NCBI lineage: Eukaryota > Metazoa > Arthropoda > Insecta > Hymenoptera > Formicidae > Tetramorium > Tetramorium alpestre. The sequence goes on along the minus strand of JAJVSH010000038.1, from coordinate 74,346 downwards.
AAAATTATTAAAATATCATAGCTATTACGCGTGCTACTTGTTTTCGATATCGTGTTATGCTTGAAACTTGTGCTACTTTTCTTATCGCCCATCTTTCCTACAAAACTCACCTGAAACGGTGTAATAAAATAAGCTACGTTAACTTTCTCTTTGTCCAACCCAAAAAGAAGATGTAAATGCTTTTCAGATGAAATAACTCTAATTCTTTAATAATCGTATTTAGCTTAAAACAATGCACCATCCTAACACACTCTTTTCTAACTCTCTGGCTACATCCAAACTGACATCCTGAGAAGAATAAAAGCTAATCTATATGCCTAAAATGATCTATCTCATCCCTTTTAATTGTATAATTACCATTCATATATATATATATATACACACATAAGATTTGTTTCTTGTAGCGCCTATGATATTTATTAATCGTAAGATAACGGCACTATAAGCCCATGCACGACTACCATTGTATCAAATCGACGATAAGTATATTTAGAGTTAGATTATAAAAAAAAAAGATATGTATGTTCCGAGTTTGAACGGAACGAGTCGATGATGAAATAATCTAGATCACATTTGTGATACACAGAAGCGAGATCAAGTCGGAAGACGGCCGGAAACGGAACGTGCTGTGTGCATAGTCACCTTTGTGATGCGGCGTCGGAGGCCCGGAGATGGTCTCGTGTTTCTGTCTCCATTGACTCTGAGCAACAATTCTCCTGGATGACATGGGCGTCGATGGGCCCGGTCCTGCAGGCGCCATGCCCGTCGTTGTCGACGACAATTTTCTCTCAACTACAAGCTCAATCTGCGGCTCCAGCCTCGACTCGGCGATGATGTCGTAAACTTCCCGGAAGCTCTTGCCTTGAAGGGATCTCCCATTCCACGCGATCACCTCGTCACCTGAAACAGCCACAGGAGATCGTCCGAATCGTACTTATGGACGATCGTGGGAACGGCTTGCTCGCGTTTACTGCGAGCGCTGTCGACAAGCCGTGCGCTTTCAAGGCGTCAAAGCTGAAAGCACGGATTACTACGACGGAATGTTCATGAAACGATCAAGGGGTATGGATCTTTTATTTTATTAATATACACAATTAGAAATGCTATTATTTCGCGGTCAAATATACAATTGAAGGCATATAATTTATCTTTCCCAATTCTCAATAAGTAAAATAAACTTTTACAACTTTTCTTGCAATCTTATTAATTGATTTAACATCGTTGTGATAACGATCGATGATATTTGATTAATTTAAAATGATTAAATTCCAATTATGATTTCTTTGAAGCATAGCGACAAAAGTATTTTATAATGCAAAGTATATCTTGTAACGTTTATCGTTATGTAAATATGTAAATTTTGCATTTTACTTGCAATAAACATCATTCGTAATCAAGCGCTCAGGACTTGGACGATTTGAAAATGCTGCGAATTGCTTGATCCAAACTTTGTAATCTTCTTACCAGGTCTAAGGTGACCTTCTACGTCCGCCGTGCTACCCTTTTTCACCTTCTCGATCAGAGCGCCCATAGAACCATCTTCCAATAGCTTGCCACCGACAACTTTTAGTCCGAGTATACTACTACAGCTTCCGGAGCCGGCCGATTTTCTCAAAACCATGTGGCCAATAATCTTCTGACCGTCTTCGCTCACTTGCCAGGATAATGGATGCTACGGAGCGCGGATAGTATTTCTTTTACTGATAATGGGTGTCACATGCCTTTATAAACCATTAACAATATGGAATGTACGTCCGAATTCTGAATCCAAATGCGCTTACATGGGAAAATTTAATAATAGGGAAGAGACTAAGAGATATTTTATGCGTCATTAAAACTAGTTAAAAACCAGTATGACTTAACGTAATTATAAAATGTACAGTTGGTTTGTTATGAAAGTAATTAGTTACAAGTCTAGAAACTCGTTTATATGAAACTCGTTCATATAAAACTCTTATAATTTTGTCAGCTTCCAATATTCTGACGTATTTCCATCATTGATCTATATTTATGTAATTAGAACAAAACTAATAGAAAACAACTGCAACACACATCAGTTTACAAATACTACTGAGAAATGTCTTGCATTATGCAGCAACACATTTCTCTTGCGGACTACTTGAGCAGAAAAAATGTTATAAGATACAAATGTAGAGTTTTTAAATTGGCGTAAGACTTGAGAGGATACGCATAGGTAAGTTGTATCGATATAAAAAGAACAACGTAATTAATTATAAAACGGGAACTCTAATTAATCTGAAATATAATGTTCCCGACAAATAAAAGTTCATCTTTCACGAACCCTTTCGGTATCCTCCCAACGAAAAAAGCTGTCTTCATGGTTTTCGGCGATGTAGGCATGTCGGAAAATTTACAGAGCAACAAGCAATTATAATACATATAAAAGCGAATAACGGATGCTTCATGCGCTACATGCATAACTAGCAAATGTTATATAATAATAAGGCATTCCGTATAATACTGTATGCATCCCGCACCTGTCAAATTTTCAATATCCGAAGGCCCCCTCGGCAATTTCAATAACAAAAATATATATACATGTATTGCAGACATGCAAATAACACTGCGTGGTCGTCAATATGCGTAATATTGCGTAAAAATTCTGAGCGTGATGTATCGCTATCTGAGAACGACACGATTCACCAGGTGGATCTACTTTAGGGAGAGGGGTTGCCTCTTTTTGGCTTCAGTCCTATCGAATGTTGAGCTTGTCAACAAACATCTAATGCACAATTCACAGAAAGCCCGACAGAAAGTTTTGTAAGAATTTTAATTCAAATTTCTATCCGTAAAATTATTACATCTTTTCACGGATTTAACAACAGCATTAATCCTGATTGGACATTGTCGGTAAATTAGAAAGATCAATCTACACAATCGATGAAGTATTCTTAAAAACCCACAAATTTCTGCGGATTCAATTACATTTGTACAATCCATTTCTACTTTTACGCCAGTGAAATATTAAAAGTAATTTTAGTCGTTATAATAACAATGCTTTTAATCATGTTATAATACAAATTGAAAGTCCGAATTTTCTGTCGGATATATTTGTACTGCTGGCTCTAGATTGAACGCCAGGCGGCAATTTTAAACAATATTACGAACCTCTTTCATTTGTATAGCAGCTAACCGCTCGGAATCGTAATAATTGTAGAGATATTAAAAAAAAAATCCTTTGCTCAGTACTGATCGACGGCTAACGAGGTCGTCAAGCTTCGTCAGTTACGAGATACCCTTTGGCCGCGATCCAATTTGATTAATTATGAAACAGATAACGCTTTTCTTTCGAGAACTGGCAACCCCGCCAGTCCTTTAATTGGATCGTTTTGGACCAGTGGTTTGCCTCGCGAAAAAATCACGTGAAATTTTCTAAATTACTAAAATACACAAATTGACAAAGGGGAACGAATTGACAAAGGGGCAACATCGCGATGCACTTTTATCGGATAAGAGCTGCGCCTGTCGGCGACACGATTATCGATCGGACGCAATCGTGCGAATTAATTTCCACATCGCCAAGTCCCGTACCTTCCCTCTTCGATTTGTTCGGCGAAGTCGGTAGAAATCAATCGCGCTTGGCGGTGTTTAGCTTCCTCGTTTTTGTCTTCATGCATCGCAATCAGTTTCCACTTTTACCCCCAGAGAAAATAGAAGCAAGCATCGAATTACGTGACTTGTTTGGAAAACAGGAGTGAAAAAGATTGATCCCGATCGAGTTGCTTCAAGAGATACGTAAGTCGTTGCCAGATAAATTACCCGATTGCCGACCGTTTACCCGGGGAATTTAATCTTGGTTATTTGCTTCGTATAATTGGACCGCGACCCCCACAGCCTATCTCCTCGTATATCGAACGATAAGCCGTGCACGCAATATTTCGCCATTCGAATATAACTTTGCGAAAATGCTCAAATCGGTATCTGTCGAAATCGCAGTCGTAAAATCTATTTTCCGAATAATGTATGATTAGTTAGCATATTGAATACTTATATAATTTTCTTAACGTTCTTCCAAATAATTTATTTTTAGAATGGTATAAATCTTTATTTATTTATTTACAATTGCAAAGAAATTAAGTTTCACACCATTATAATGTCCGGAGAATGTGAATTTCGATCGATCAACGTTATAAATTTCAACTCTGACTAAAATAGATATTAAATCGAATCATTCTCATTTTTATTGAAGTATTCGTAATCAATTATATAATTTGATTTCGCGCGTTTAGATATTGATGGAATTATCCGATATTTTTTTTTAACAGAAGGAAGTACACAATAATCTATAATCAAATCATGATTGCTACTTATTATCCACTTTTGTTATTCGCGGAAATATTGATTTATACAGTTTATACAGACTGTTCCATTTCCACAAAATAGCAACCAAGCACACACAGACACATTCGCTTACATTAAACTGGCGAATAAACAAAGGCAAAAAGGATTTTATGTAATATCAAACTCCATTTTCTTTCTCTAGATATTTCCAGAAGAGTTTACACGCCGAATGCTGAATCAATTACCTACAACTTCTTGTACGTTATATGATGTAACTTACGAAAACTTAATTGGGCTACCGTATTTTAACTTGGAGAAGTGGCGTAAAAGAGAAATGAATATCAGAAATTATATTCATTATTTAAAACTACATAAATCTTCTTCGTCGCTATTAAATCTACGTCATTGCGAAACTCGTGGAAAATTACGGTAGATTTTAGGCAAAAGAGGCACGATGGAATGGAATCGAAAGAAGCCTGACGCGAGAGAATTGTATAGAAGACGATTTTCTACTTAAAACTTCTGAATTCACGGAGTATTTTATTTTTTATTAATTGCATTCAATGTTCAACTACGAATGAGCAGTAACGTTAGCATTATCGATAATCTGGTAATCAATTTGAGAGTCGAAAATAAGCGATATTCCGTGATTTCAGCTTCGGGAATCCAAATAAGCTTGAATTTTATATCAACGCTGTAAATTGTACAAAGAAAGCCGACATAAATCATATAAACGAACCTCGATATAAAAACGAACACAAGCACACAAGCCTTTAAGCACGAAGTTTAGGGTTAATCGAGCAAAAGAGGTTCTCTCTCCTGTCAGCATAGATGGAAAGAAAAAAAAAAAAAAATCAAACGTTCAAGCAAAGTTTCATAATTACGGCGTGTGTAATATCTCTCTTTCTCAGTTCGCACATCGATCGATATCAGTGGTCTCAGCGCGATCAATCGCGCAATTTCTCCACTCCCTGAAACTTCGGCTCTCCTGGCACACGGTACACATTACGGTAATCCGAAAGTAACTAATTACAAGTGCTGCACGCTAATTACATCAATTAGCAAGCCACCTCTCCAATGCATCTCTCCGCTACGCTATCGAAGCTAGGAGCGAGAAAGAAAACAACCGTAATTCCACTTTGGACGACGTATTCCATTTTGGATCCGCCGCGATTGGCGCTTGGAATAGATCCACGCGCGGAAGAGAGTGATCATTGCCGAGATGAAGTATCGTCTCATCTACGTTCGGTCGCGATCGTGCAACAAAAAGCGCTGCTGGAAAAACCCCTTTTACTCGATCCACCGGCGAATTATTCTTAAACTCTTGTCTATCCTCGCGCGTGTGTGGGACTCCGCCTTCTACATCACAGATCGACTCCGATCTACAACTCGCTACAACTCGAGAAGCGTTCTCTAGCGTTTTAACTTTCTTTTTTTTTTAATTTTTGTTTGCTTTTTCGAGCCGGTTGACGTTACACGCCCTGGCCCCGTACCTTGGGCAGATCGCCCCTGTTGCTGTCTTCACTGCTCGTGAACGTGCTAGAAGTGTCTATCCCGGAGTCTTTGGTCGCGCTGTCTTGGCTACCCTGCCGATCGGCCTCCCAAGACCATTCCTCCTCCTGAGGGCCGCCGACATTGGTCCCACCGTCAAAACGCACTGTCTTTTTCCCCCTTCTCTCCGTGAACCTGATGGACACGCCACATACACACAGAGACACAAGGACGATAGATGGTTGGTGCCTGTGTGTGTGTGGGTGTTTTGTCTGTCTTGTCGTATCACGCCGCCGCGATCCCGATTTCGCGATTTCCGTCCGACCGAGTGATCGAGCTCGAAGTGTGAACCGCCACGATCGACAACACGGCCCGCATATATGATATCGGCATATGTTTCGCCTCCAAGCGATCGCTCGTCATTTAATGTTTTTCGGACCGTTGGTCAGGAACTTGCTTTTCGACATTTTTTATATGCTTGGAAATAAGCGATATTGTAAACTTGGTTACGAACTCGACTATATTTACGTTTTCCATATTGTAAAAGTGCTAAAGTGTTTTAAATAATTAAATGTGGTGTCTAATTTCAAGGAGTGAATTATAGTACAATAAATATATTAGAATATTCAATGTGCTCTTTTCGACAAAATTTTGAGATATTCGATCGAAACGAATTATTTTTCAATTTGTCTTTTAATTATATTACGTATGTTTTTTTTTTCATATTTTTATGATTCATATTTTTTATGAGATATATGTGACAAAATAAATGAATATATTGTTCCTTGACCAATAATGCAACTTTTCTTATGTTACTACTTTCGTTTAAATCGAAGCGTTTAAATCGAATACGTGTCCCGAATATCTTGTCTTTTGTTTTCGATAAATGTATTTCAATTAATACGACTTTGTAAAGTGTAACGATGAAAATCCCCAATCATAAAAGTTCATTGTTCAATTTACGTTCATCAAAAACTTTTCAAATAAAGCGCATCATAGTTTTGATAATACAAGAATGATATTCAACCTCAAGGTTTATATATAATTTTTTAAAATCTAACACAAGGAAATTGAAATAATAATTGATTGTCACTTTCGCGCATTCTTTAAGCATGTTGCAAATATAATAATCGTAACAAATACTTTCCCCGTGTTGCGGCAAATTGAAAAAAAAAATCTCGCAACGAACTTCTACGATAGGGGATCTGCGCGACGAGATTTCGTCGAAACGTATATTTTCCGTTCGCGCTACCGTTGACGCGTCTTATCGCGTAAAATCGAGAAAGTGAAAGAGATAAAAGCGGCGCACGATCGTCAGCCTCCTTGAAACGCACCTCCTACTGTCGGCACGCCATTCGTCGCCGCATCTTCGGAAGCTCCGTCTGACGAGAGTGCTCTCTTCTTTTCGCGGCTCTCGCGGTGGATGGTGGCCGTTATGCTCCACGGCCGTCATGCCCGCGTCCGGCCCGTGGTGCCCATTGTGAGATCCGTTGTGCCTACCACTGGACATCGATTTCGGACCTCCCGCGTGGTGGTAGTACCCCTTCCCTACAGTAGATCCAAAACGTTTTGTGTTTTTCTTTCTCCTTCCTTTCCTCTTTCTCTCCTTTGCGAGCGCGTGCGCGGATTGTTTTTTTTTTTTAATCGCATCGCAAACCCTTAATTCTAGCTACGACGATTCTCACTCCTGCGTCTCTCTAGAGAGAAAAGGGCACTTTCTTCGAGATCTTCTCTCTGCGCACGCGTCCTCCAACCTTACACGGTATCTCGTTTTTCGGCGATTGCGTTGGATCTACGCATCGAAAAGGAAAGCGTGTCCCGGGGGATTATCCCGTTAATTCGAATCGAGTGCATCTCCCTACGACGCCTCGCATTTCTATCCTGCCCGGTGTTTCTCCCTCTTTGATTCGCGTGTCAGCTTTATGTGTGCGATTCGTGTGTGGCGATGTACCTAACGGAAACGAGATAAGGCAGCGGTGCAAGGCTTGCCCGCGATAAATGTGCGCTAGACGACGTCTGAGAAGCGTTAAGTAGAACCGTACGTCTGAATCTGCCTACGATTGGCACACGATTGGCGAGAGACGCTAAAAAGTACGACTATTTGCGTAAATATGTGCAGGGATCGTGTGGTTGTGTGTGTACGTGTGCGCGTACGTGCATAACGGTAATTATAGTATTTTCTTGGCAAAATGTCCATCTAAAGTTCTGCATTGAGACGCTTTCTATTTCTTAGGACAGCGGGATTATAATGGTAGATATATAACAGACTTTTATCCGTCACGTAAAAAAATTGAGCGAAACACAAAACATATGAAAAATTATTGTATCGACGAAAAATACGAATAGAAATTGGCCTCCGTACAAGGTCGTGTTTAAAAATTTAATTAATATTTTTATTATCAATTATATCATTAATATCTGGAAAGCAATCTCGATATTTCCAAAAAGGTTGAAAATCTTTATTTTCTCCTAAAGTGTTGAATTCTCTTGGACTTTAGGAAGGAAGTCTAGACGCTTACCATACGGATGCCAAAGATAGCATTGTTTGAAAACTTAACACAAGAAAAATAAGACACATGAAACACAATCTCAATCTTAAAAACGTAATTTCGTTGTTGCAGCGTCATCATTCCAATTAATGGAAAGTACCTACGGGTCTATGCGGATAGATAATGTATATATGTATATGCGATCTCGAGATGTGGAGATATCTGTGGGGATTGTATGTGTGTACGCGTATATATTTTTGAGTGAAGTGTAGATAAAAATATACCTGTGCACGATTCATAGCCGTCCAAAGTAGAACAAATAAAGTCTATTACAATTTTCTGCCGATCGGTCGCATCACGCGACGTGCTGGTCACGGGCGCGAGGGTCCCTTCTCGTATCGTAGAAAAACTTGCTCTCTACTTTTTTTTATTACGTATGTATTCTCGCGTTATTCTCATGGCAACGCTAACATGAATGTGTCCCCCGAGGGCGCGGAAAGATAATTTTCTTCGCAAAGTGCAAGACAATATAAAAGAAACCTAAACACAATTAAGTATGGACGGTATATTGAAGTTCAATGAAGTTTAATCCTGAAATTGAATTAGCGAGACAGAATTTAAAAAAAAGTTATCAAATCTCGCGTGCGAAGGGCGCAAAAAAAGTGCGTAAAAAAAAAGAATAACGTTACGCTAATCGAGTCACAAGAGTCAAATAAACCAGAAGGAGAAACAGCTTATCGATCCCTACTCGATACGTACGACCGTTCGGCAGATACGTACACACACATGCACACGCATACGCACAGATATACATATTATATATATGTATATGTAAGTATACATACAATTAGATATATGTGTAGCGATTAATATATAGCGAAAGATGATTTGCTTTGTATTTTTATGTAATAAAATTATTAAGTACCGCGGGGTATTGCCGATTCATTCTGTCTGCCGCCTTCTCCCGCGTACCCCTGGAAGTCATCCCTAGTGACGGCAGCTTTTGCCCTAAAAGCCGATCTCCCTTTAACTACACATTGCAACATATTGCTTGATTTATGGCTAATCATCGAAATAATATGTTTAGCCGCTCTGCAGTTCATCTATATTAGAATTGGTGTGTTGTGTATATATATATATATATATATATAATATATATAATATATATATATATATATAATATACACATACACACAGGATATCAATACGATATCTAAAATATAGGATCATCTGTGCAAGATTTCGTGCTCGGTGTGTTTAAATACAAAACGCAGACGCAAGTAGACAGAAAGACTGAATGATGAGACATGAAAATACAACGAGCTGTCGAACATCTGTGAATGAAAAAAATATCGCACAAAATAAAGATGCGAAAGCACTCAATTTAACGATTCTGAATTTACCGCGAATACGATATTTTACAACCATGCTACAAGAACATCACGAGATGCGAATAACTCTTTGACTTCAGACGATGTTGTGCAAGTCGTTATACGCAGATAATTCTCTCGCTGAAAGAAATGCATCATTAATTTTGTCATGATTAAATATTAAAAATCGTAAGAGAATATAAAAGATCGAAGAGCATACAAAAAGAACACTTTGGGGAGAAGAAATTGTAATATGTATATTGTCAGTACGCGTAGGCGACGAGTGCGATAAAAAAAAAAGTAGAGATTCGCGGTTCGTAAAACTAACAAATTGGTAATGCGATCGCCACGAGAGAGCATCCTTATATCACTCAATGACACCTATATATCCGTGTTTCACGCGGCAGTGCGCATTTGATATCCGTGTTTCAATGCGATCTCGGCATTACGACATAACGAGAGACGATAAAAGCGGGAGAGACATCACTGGAAAGCCGCTCCATTCATGATCGAAGGCGCGTAACAATGGGGACCAGTCTGGTTACGAAAATTTCACGATTGCTGTCCCAGAAACATAAATTTAATTTTCATGAGGGCTAATCGTAAATCGTAAACCGCGAAGTAAGAATCGTCAATGAAGCAAAGTAAGAGAAGCGGACCTTCGCTCTTTACGTCGCATATCCGCGCAAAGTAACGACCTGCATAAAAGACGCCGTCCGCCGACGTTCTCGGTACGTGAACGTAAAGTGAGGGGCCTCGAGCGACTGTCGATGGGCGTTTAAGCGCGCGTTTAAAGTAGGCGGAATAGTCACGCATCCGCAGGTACCTGGCGACGCGAGCGTGGCATTTTCTGCCCGACGAGATGCCAGTCCATGGGTAATAAATAGAAGAAGTGCGCGCGATAGCAGATGCCCGTTGCGGCGAACGGAAAGGAGGGACCGCGGAGTCACGCGTTGGGGAAAAGTGCAGAGAATCTTAATTTAAAAGTTAGATGACACCGACTCACCGCGTATAAATCACTCCAAGATTTTACCACCCCATTCCCGGCGCCGCCCTCGCGCCCACTTTCACGCGCCGCCGTCGTAGTCGTCGTCGGTCGGCGGTATCTCGTTTGCGTTCCTATTTCTTTTCGTGAAAAAATTTCGCCGAGCTGCCCGGAGATTCGGAGCCCGCGCGAGGCGGCGCCGAATGGGTAAAAACCGCGGCTGACGAAGAGACTCATTACCGAGATAACGAAATTAAACTCGAAATGCCTACTAAACTCGAGTACCTACCTCCGCTCCGCTATCTCGCCGGCGAGGCGTGATCGATAACGGCGAGGAGAGCGAGACTTTTAGATATTACCTACGCGCGTTTAAGCATGTGTTACGTCGCGTCGAATCGCGCTATCAGCAGGTGTCAGAGGCGGATTATACCGGGACTGGGATTGCGGTTACGCGCGCCGCAGATGCGCGACTGCTGAAAACGGACTGGAAATCTTCATTAGCGTTGATTCCGACGCTGACGAACGTAGCGCGAGAATATGGACGGTGGAGATTACTTAGAGACTAGACGAGAAGTGGACTACCGTCGGCCGCATCGATCGTGCGGCAAACGTTTGTCCTGACAATTAATTTGCCCTGCAAATATCTCTCCTTCTTTCCCCCCCCCTCCCTCCCTTCGCTCTGTCCTCGCGGAGAGACACGTGTCTCGCCTTGGGTCCGGAGTCTCCGCAGGTCCCCCCGTTAAAACGGGCGATCGCCCGGGTAATGTATGTGAGCACACGTAACTTACCTCGCTTCTACAAACTAATTTTCTATTCACTAATTGTATTGTGCATCTACGAATGGGAGCAACAACACCACCGTCGGGCTAACCCGTCGCTTCCCTCGCGCGTCGTACGCATTTAAAGCGATTTTCACATGTGTTTACTCGTCGTTGCACGGCCTCAATTTACGATTGCGTCGCTACGCGCAATCGTTTCTGTTCAATGAAACATACTTGGCTAGATAAACCTCATCTCATCTCGAATATAGTTGCTTACGGCCAGATGCTTCGTGGCCAGTTTTGCACGTCAGTCAAGTCTAGCTTTACACTGATTCCTTAAAATCAAAAACCGCGAAAAGGCAAATAATCGATTAAATTAAAATTGAAATTGTATGTACGATACCGATCGTCAATTTCGCCACATGTGCCATCGATCATCCAATGCATCGTTGTATCCTTTTTTTTCTTTCATCTTGTAGTTCATTCAAATAATATTCAAATAATTACAAATGATGATTAAGATAGACATTAAGAATTATGCGTTTCCGCAGAGTTCACCGTGCGTCGTTTCGTTGAAAAAAAAAAAAATACAGAAGAGAAAAAACGCCGAGAGTATCGGTCCGCATTACTGCTATTATTGGCATTTTTATTGAAGGTAGGCCGGCAGACCGTGCGTCACAACAGCATGGCGTGATGCGTGTCTTTGATACGCGTAGTTTGCAGTCGCCACTTTCTGCGGAGTAGCGACCGCTTGATTCCAGCCTCCGTGTTTATCCCCAACGCTATCGCGCAACGATCAAGAGGAAATATCACCCAGCGACATATACACAGACAATCGGCCTACTGTGTCTCCTCCTGACAGAAATAAACGTGGAGCTGATATCTCAGGAGGGGGCACGGGGGTAAGGGGATGAGGACGGGATCAAAGCCGTACGCTCTGCAAAATCTAAAGCGGAGGTTGCTTTAACTATTTGCATCGCCGGATACACGGTAGGCGCGTATATGCGTATGCACTCCGCGCCCACATGTTTGCGCATTTACATGAATCCGTAACTACCTGTATAATATCGTTGCGTCGCTGCTAAAGTCTCACTTTGGTACACTCGCGAGAAGGCAATTTCATTTATTTTCCATAGCGAGCAGGCATCACGGACATCACGGGCTTGATTCCTCCCTTAATTCCATGTCCCTCAGACATATTAACCGGAATGCCTCTACATAAATTAATTCAATTAAAAGTACACGCACGCAAAAGTATTCGACATGTTTTAAATGGCACGCGACATACGCAATGTTGTTAGAGCGTGAAAGCAAGGCGCGCAGTTACGATCGACTTAATCTCATCACGCAACTCTTCTCTTACTGCATCGGCCATTTATTTATTTTTCTGCAATAGATTCAGCAACGTACTTTAATTTCTGTGTAAAAGCTAATCTCGACATGCGCGTTCCGCCAGATTTATGAATGAGCAAGGACTTCATGGTATATAAAAGAAAAAAAAAAGAAAGATTAATACGCGCGCGCGGGGCACCAAAGCCTTGTTCGTCCGACCGTCAAATTGCAATGTCTTCGGATTAAATTTATACCAGACCATCTACTCTCCATCTCTTTCTTGCTCAAAAAAGATTCGATTCTGTTCTGTTGTGCCGCGCGAGTACGTGGCGCACAAAAAAAAAAGGGAAAAACTACCGCGGTGCATAAAACGCTACCGCGAACGCTAATATAATTACGGTTATCGCGAGTACAGTACTCTCTCGTTTGTCACGCGGGCGATCAATCATGGAAAATGGTCGGAGCGCGTTCCACGGACAAATTAGCCCGCGAACTCCCATCGGAACCACTGTAAAACGCGTCGCGAAGAAAGGAAGGAAAAAAAAAGTAATGTAACGGGCATCGCTGTTCCCATTGATCGATTTAAAACGCGCGATCGTACGGCACGCAGTTCTCTCATTGCCCAGAGGTAGGGAAATGTCAAAGTTACTCCAGCCTCCGTTCATAAGTAACGAACTGCGCAGAGAGGCAGCGAGGAATGTGGGTTCACATGATCTTCATTGTGCTCCCGATGACATTTCGTAACCCCATTTCGCCGATTAAGCTGGCTCTTTTTTGAAAAAGAAAAAAAAATTTTTTTGCGCAGAGCTCGAAGTTATGGTCGAATTAACTTTTAAAACTAAAGCTGCGGAAATGTTGAATTTTACTATGCATCGGTATTGCGTGTGCCTTCAAACGTAAGGAATTGTCTTTCGAAATCAGAGAAGATAAGTGATAAATCGGTTCGCGCTAACGAGGCGAAGGGTCAGAAGTGCACACGTAAATTCAGGGTCTGGGGGGGGAGAAATGATCTCCAAGATAATCATTCGTCGAGGAGAGCACTGAGCCTTTGAGCCGGCGGGCTTTTTTTCTGGCGGCCAAGTCCTGGCCGGTTAGAGGTCGAAGACTATTCAGAAACGAAGAAGGGGGCAGATGTTTGAATTCGCCCACGTGCTGGCCGCGTGACGTCACGGCCAGCGTGTGGGCGTAGCGAGGTACCAAGAAGGAAGAAGAGGGACGGGGTGGAAGTAGGAAGACCGCGGTGAAGGGAGGAAGGATGGGAGGACGAGAAAGAGAGAGAAGCAAGCAGGGCGCAAGAGAGGGTTGGAAGGATGGGTGAGCGAGGGGCAAGAGGATGCCAAGGATCAATGCAACGGCGAGACCGGGAGGACAGAACCTGAGAATTCCCGCGGGATACATCGGCGTGACGTGGGACGCGATACACGATCGCGGTATTACTGATCGTGTATTTAAAAAGAACAGACGTCTGATCGCCAAGAATGCTCCTTCTCTCCAAACGAAGGTCGCGACAACCTTCGACCGAAAACGTCCGGAATCAAAATTCCACGGCAGGATCGCTGGGAGGACCAGAAGGGCATCGAGCGCGCTGGCCATTATAAAATCGATACGTACGCATCAAGTTATATAACGTGGCATTTCACGTGTGCGTTATCATGCACGATGCACTCGCGTGGAAATTATTAAACGCGACCGTATTATTCGTCGCGATCCGCCGTCTCGATTGCCATCGCGTTTTCCGCGAAATTCGCACGAGGGTAACACGTTGTTGCGCGCGTCTCGGTTAAACCTGGCTCGGCTGGTTCTCCCCGAGAGGAAATTTTACGACGCGTTTCGCGCAAGATTTGATTTACGCTCAGTCGTCGATCTATGTTATCGTGGTTACACATGCGATGACCCAAGAATGCTCAAGCACGAATTTCGCACGAAGGATTCTGTTGTGCGATCGACGCAGAAACTCGACGTATCCGACCTTCATCATATGGAAAAAGTGATGCGCGGCGGAGATAGGCAGAATACAGTTTATTTCTGTACTCTGCGAAAGAGAAAGAGAGAGAGAGGACGCTTCACCCTACAGGTGCGCACCTGGATGAGTCGGTTCACAGTTCGTCGATCTCGCGTTTAATCAACTGTGAATCGCATACATACATCGCACATACGGCGCCCTCGCTTTCCTCCAATTTTTGGGAACAAAACGTTCTCCACGAAAATGAACGCGATGGCAAAATATTACTGAGGTCACGTGCATGAAATTTACGAGCGGGTTTGATAATCAATTAATGTACAGCTGATGTAATCCTTCATTGAAGTATATCATAATTAAAACGCAATAAAAATCTCTCGGACTTTTATTATATTTTGAAGAAATGTAAAATTTCTTAATAAATATAATAAATCAAATATAATAAAATTGATTCACAAACCATATGTCCCTATATATCCCTTAATTTTTTTAGCTAATAGAGATTGTAAAATAATTTCATTAATTAAAATAAAAAAAGTTAAATTTAAAGAAAAATTGCCAGGGCAAAGAATTACATGTGTAATTAGATCTTTCTTGTATCTGTGTAAGTCTTAAATTTATTTAGTAGCATTACGTCATATTTAATAAAATGTTTCGATTGATATTATATTTTATGAATGTTGTATCTTACAAACACGAGCATTGGATTGATCGATTACACTTTCTATAACCGTCCATATACAAGTATCGTAAATACGCGTGTCCTTCGTAAACCAAATATCTATTGATATGGAAAAACTAATCTTTTCTCATGCATTGATTTTCAAAACCGACTTTTCTGATCATCTCATGTTTCCATTATATATTTTAGAATAAATCGACAACGATTTGATCATTTCTAATTTTACTGATAGTGTATTTTGCAAAAAATACCAAACGTAATATAAATTATAATTATCACGACATTGTATTATTTTATCAACTAATTAAAAAATTAATATAACGGGACTCGACTAAAGATAAGCATTTTATACAAACGCGAATTTGTTTTATAAATTGTTTCATATGTATCACATAATTTGGATTACTCCAGATTATATTACATGATACATAAATTAGCTTTAATAGCAGTTTATTTTTAGAAGTTTTTGTTCTGAAATAAAATTCTCCTTTAAAAAATCCGAATAAAATTTATATCGCGAGCAATATTGATAAAGTATCTCGTTAATTTATATCGAATTATACTAAATTGTATAATTAGAGATAAATATTGCGATTGAAGGATTCGCTTACCCTTCTCCGATTCGTCCGGCTCGTCGCTGGCACACTCCGGTGTGCTTCGCTCTTCCTCACTGCTACTGAAACTTCTTTGTTGCGGAACACCTACAGAAGCAGGTTGAGTGGGACGTCCGCCCTGTGTCTGATGCAACGAGTGCTGCTGAGAGGGATGCACTATGTTGCGAACGGAGCCAGTCTCCATCGGTGTCTGACCATAAGTCATCCCGAGGTCTGTATCTTGATCCTGCGTTAAATAATCGATATGTTACAAAATTCGATGAATAGTTATGCATATTGAGTTGTGACTTTCAAACATAATCGTCGATAATTGAATCGTAAAATGGAATGGAAAACATGATTTAATTTTAAGAAATAAAAAGATTTGTTGAGATTTGTAATTCAATGAAAAATTAAATTAATTCACCGTAACGTTTTTATCTATAAAAAATTAATTAATTTTTAAATCTTTTGCCAGATAAATGTATATGAAAAAAATGGTACATTGTTTTATTAAATTATACTCATTATTATCCCGTTAAAAATTAAATTTGCCAGTTTTGGACGGATCGTGGTAAAAATTAATTCGCAGAATTTAATGCGATTTAACGTGAACGAATTATTTTTCACAATTTTGACAAAAATGGATTTGAAATTATCGGTTCTCTTACTTGATAAGTCGACCGTTGCCTCTGATAGTTCTGCGGATGATGTTGTCTCATCAGACCGTCGAGTTCGCTTCGATATAAATTAGGATCGTCGTCAGGATAAGCTGCAGGATGCCTCGGAATTTGTTGCACCGGGTAAGAACCAACCACGTGGGGTGTTGGTAAAGTTCTCGCGTGAGGCGAAACGGACATTTCCACCCCACTGTCGCTCGTGGACATCCGGCGACCCGAGATCTGCAACCGCAGGAACGAGACTCACTGAGTGCTCCGTATAATACATCGCGAGGGCGCGGGCTGATAATCCTTCGATTATGATGGAAACGCCTCGATCTCTTTCCTTCCGTTTATAAATAAATAAATCGCGGAAATGTGAAATGTGCGAATTATTGCAAACTTATCACGGTGTGGCGTTACATATTTATGAGTGTAAGAGCATCCGAGCATTTTACGTGCGCAAAAGTACATCTGCCTTGTAAATAAAAGAGTGCGTTCCGACAAGAATATCGGGCGAGCGAGGAGAACGTTACCTGCTCTTGCTGGGAGTACTGTCTCCTGAGAGGACAGTTTCCGCTTCTCTGTAATAACGGCAAATTCTCTTTCTCAGCCGCGCTGTGCGCCCTCTCGAGTTTCGGTCTTTTATCCCGAGTTTGGTCCGCGAGTCCCTGACGACCACCCACCTGCAAGTCCTCCTGCATTTGCCGCAGCAACGCCGAGTCCACGGTGCTGAGGCCCGGCTTCGACATCCATTGTCCGGTCTTCGAAAGAAGTTCCTGCTTCTTCCGGCAAAGTATGCACACCCATATTACCTGTAATCAGAAAAAGTAACGTTCTTCTTGTTGATAAAAACCGCGATAAAAATAGCTCGAGCATCTTCTATTTGTAACTAACTGACACGGCGAGGGCATATTTTGGGACAGATACTCTTAAAGGGCTTGCACGGTGTGTTTTATGAAGGATTGCCAAGGGAACGAATATGTGCGCAAAAATTTTATCTCTCCAAAGCGCGAAAGTATCTTGAAACTTATCGATCCAGGTCACCGCGTGCGGCCAGTGACGAGGATATTAATAGGAAATTACCTATAGGAAGTCGGCCGGTTACCAAGCTAATTGGAATGTATAAAGCGGCGTGAGATTGATTATAAAAGCGAAAGACACGCAAACTAGAGAGAACCTAGACAACGCGTGACATGTCTCGCTTTACAGCTGTTGTCGCTCGAGTGCCTCATTTTTGCGATAAATGATCCGTATAAAACTCTCAATCCGTAACCAAAAATGCACTTTAAACTAAATAAGCGCAACGGATCTATTTTGAACAATCGTGTCCGCTCTGCTCCGCAAGGCTTGAAATCTCGTCGGTTTTACAGAGAGAAATTGTAAATTCCTCTCTCCAAGTTTCTGTCGTCGGACCGGGCCATTGCCTTGGGCTATATTCTTATGCAAATTCACACGGATCTGAGTAATGTTAAATTAAATTGAACAGATGCAAACGTAAAGATGAGATGAAAAGTGTAACAAAGGAAATCTGCTCGCAGAACGCATATGTAGACAATTAAAAGACAGTTACGATTTTTCTACGACCTATTTTATATACGACCTATTTTTCATTAGTAAAACAGAAAATTCTTTTTTGCAATATTTTTGCTTATCAACTTATCTTAAATGTTACTTCACATTTGGATAATAAAATAAAATAAAAGATATAAAATAAATTAAAAATTAAATCGTTTCTAAACTTAGAAATTTGTTTCACACAAATGTACGTGAATTTATAATTCATAATGTATTTCAATTCTACATTATAGTTCTACATTATAGTTCTATTATTTTTTTACGATATTCTATCTTTGCAGTTTTAATTTCGCATATCGAATGTCATTTAAATAAATTGCCTTTTTAAGATACGAGACAAGTTATTAGACAATAATATACAAATCTGCAAAATGGGAAAACAATAGCATGACTCAAGGCATTAGGGTGGCATATTGAATAAGATTAATCGTTTCAATAAATTACCTATAGAAAGTGCGCATTCTTATACGCAACTGTTATGTATCGGATATAATGAGGGTTCACAATTAGCGAACTACCGTTCAAATCAAGTAGTTTGTAGTGAATAGGAACTAGTAGAATATTTCATCAAGATAGAAAGTGATGGATGGAGCGTTTAGTAGCAAACTACAAAACAATGCCTATGCAAACTCTCATCGATAACACTTTGCTGCCCACTCCCGCGTCACATTGAGAAAATCATGATGAGGATCAATGACGCTCCCAAATAATGTAGAATTAGAGGTTTCATTACTCTCTGAGAACAGAGCGCTGCTCACGAAAGGAGAAAAGTTTAATTATTCTTCTGAGAATCGCTAATTTCAAACGTAAATTAACGTCAAATATGACAAACTTTATTTTAGTTTGATGACGAATCCGTTGAAAGCTGAGAAAGTAAGTGCCTGTCAACCTACTTCGTCTGAACGCTGCGTGTCGAGTGAACGTGATTCAGTATCATGAATTTGTATATACATCAACTCTGCCTTAAAATAACATACAATTTTTAGTAGTATATTACAACAGTGGATAACATTACGCGATATATTTTTAATAAATACTCATGATTCCTCAATTGTAGTATTGTATAACAATTTTTACTTATAAGTTACATCTTTTTTTTTCTTACATTTAATTAATTTAATTCTAAATGAAATAATATCGCGTATGCATAACGAAATTATTTGACTACGTATAAAAATATGCACAACTCTCTGCAATATCCATTAATTCTCGGCGCTGTTGAATAAAATTAGTCACTTAGTAAAATTACCAAATAAAATACATTCATAAAATATATAAAGTATATGAATCGTATTGAGATTGCCTCCTTTTCAATTAAATGAAAATTATGTTATATGCACATACATATGAATCCAACTGAGGTCGTTAAGAATTTTATTTTGTTGCTTTATAATTTTCATAGAGAGACATAAAGATGTTTAGACACTTGTTTCCTCTAATTCTCACGTTTCGTTAAATGTTTCTTTAAGAATTATTGGAAAACTTTCGATATCACTTCGCAGCGGGACTATAAGCTTAGCATTCTAGAAAATGCTAAAAGAAGAATTCCAAGAGCGAAGTCAGAAGCTATACACTCAAGCTTATTACCTCAAACCGCGACCGCGAGACAAATTTTCCGGTGAATTCAAATACAATCGACGTCGCACGTACGTACGACGATCGCGTACGCTTAAGCGAGTACACTCGCACCGCACCACTGACAGCACGCCTGTAAAGAAGAATCCGTGAGAAGTGAAGAAGAGAATGACGAAGAACGTGGGGAAAGGGGGAGCTGTGGGCAAGAGAGGAAGCAGCAGCAAAGATAAATGCAGACGGGAAGAACCTGAAGAGCACTTTGTTGAGTTGCCTAGACAGCAATATGTCAAGAGTTCAACCCTTTTCTGCGGCCTCCCTTCGTTCGCCAGCGTCCTTCGTCCGCTAAAAATATTTTGTTTGTACATGTGACACATGTGAATTACCTGCCAATCTTGAACAAAAGGGAGGAAAGAGCTGCCTCAAACTATCTCACTATTCCCCTGCGCAATAATTCGAAAGAATTCGGTGCCGATCATTAATTCGGCGGTTTGACCCGCATCACTGATTTGCATTAATTAATTAGAGACAAATTAATTCAGATCACTTTATCACGACGCCAAGTACGCAGTCCCACCGGCAGGGATACCATCGCCAGCCGAGCCGAAATAGCAACGGTGATGACACACCGGCATCAACGTCCACGTCCCGATACTTCAAGCACGAGAAACGATCGATACCACACAAGCTCGTACGAGTCAATCCGATAAGTCACTGCGTCGTCAACGTTATACGGCACGTAATATTCGCCAGAGAGTCAATGTGATTCCGTCTTGACTTCGGAAAATGTGATCGATACCAGCTCTGAATATATAAATCCTGTCACATATGCCAAATTATCTCTTACTGGTAATATTAATATTGATCGAGGAAGACAGAGAGAGAATATTATTTGATAAATTTCAATTATTTGATGCAAATATCATTTATGTATTTACGTATATATGTCCTAAAAAAGAAAAAATTTATAATAAAAGTAAGCATATTTATTATATTGTTAAACTATAATTTAATGAGAAAATATATATATATATACTCGCATTATCGCACACTATTCCTTCAGACCTTTCTCTTTGATCACTCGGAATGAACCCGAAACTAAATCAACTGAATCTGCAGTCTTGTCTGAAGGAGTTTCCGTTTTCTTGAATAAAGCATTGTTTTTCGAAGAAAATAGTTTTGTGAGACCGTCGCGGGACAAAAGAACCGACTTCTTTATTGTCAGCAACCACCTGATGGATGAGAGAAAACGTAGGAAACGAAAAGAATATTGTGACGCTAAAGGTTTCGGTCGCGCAACGATCGTCTACGTGTAGAACAACATCCGTACTTAGATCGCTCTTCAGATCCATGTAGAGCTCGCTCTGTATGCGCTCTCTAGCGAGACACTTCGGAAGACCAACCCGGAATCATGCTCGGGCATATAATACAGACGAAGTACGTGGGGAACGTGCACAAGTCCGGCTTTCGTAAATGACGGCCAAGCCTTTGAGGCAAGCTGACGCAATTACGAAGTGCTCTCGTTTTAGGAATCAGTTTGCACACACGAGTTCGACAGAGTTTCAAATGATACCACCACCCCGGCCCGAGCCGGATTATTGTGTACGCCGAGGGATGTTATACGCCATTCAATCATCAGTGAATCACATCGACATAATTAGCATAATGCGAAATTAATAACGGGCTGAAATAGTAATAGATAAATACACGTTGTACACGTGCATCTACTTATCATTGACGCGTTTCCGCGCATGCAAAGATGCCCACAGGCGAAAACATTTAACGAGCGATAAGATTTGTCTTACGAAGTTAGTGAGAATTTACACCGTGTAGCTTCATTCACGGAACTGAATTCGTAGAATTCGTTCATAGAGCCCTTCGCGCCATGGAGATTGCGAGGATTTACGAAAGTTTACGAAACGCAATTTTATCTACTCGCTCCTTCTTAATGACTTTGACCTTTGCACTTTTGCATCCTTCTGATAAGAAGCATAGATCCATATTAGCGTCAAGGGCTTATATTTTGTCCGACCAACTTTTCAGGTGTCCTACATATAGAATGAGCGGACGAGGGAGTCGTATTCCCAAGTCGCTGCTCCACGGAGAACGTCAGTTGAGAAACGACAGATGCTGCCCGTAAGTCAAAGTACTGAGTTCTTAGCGAACTTTCGATCATTAATACCCCATTGGGAATGTGTGTGTATGTGTTTATGTGTATGTTGTATGTTGAGGCACCACGAAAGTCGCATATATTTATTATCGCCTCACACCCGTAACTCCTATAATTCGTTTATGATTGCCGACGTGCGAGATGCACGGAGGTACAGCCGTTCTGAATTACTAAACCGACAAGAAATATTCCAGTAAAAAGGCACCATACGTAACTTTCGCAAATTAATGTTTCTTGTTAATATTAAAGCAGTTTGTAACCTTTTTAAAATTTATCGAAGAGTTTGGAGGACCCAGGAGGAAGTATACTCTAAGAAATATTTTGTCGATGCACCAGGATTTCTTCGTAGAAAAAAGAAAAGATAGCAAAATCCTAGCAACATCGAGAGACTATAAAAATAAACGAAGAATAAAGTATTTATTGATCATTGTAATATATATTACAGCATCCGTCCCAATCCTTTCGAGAGAAAGAAAACAGCGACTGCAGAGAACCGTGAACGATATCACAAAAAGAAACTATAGAATATACACGAATTTATTTTTAACATTACTTTTAAATAATGTAACTAAATTTGCCAAAAAGCGCAAGTGCTAAAATAATATTTCGAAATTATATTAAAGTTTATGTAAATGTTTGCTTCAATATATTTTTTTCCCAAGACATTTTTAATTTAAAGCATTATCAATTATTTAAAAGTTAATGTCTACGACATCGATTTATTTCATTTTTTATTGTATATAAAAAAATTTTTGGGAACATTATCAAATATCTCAATCATTCTTTTTTACTTGTCAATCGAGGACTTGATATAATTTTAAAATAAGGAAGTCACATAGTCACATCTAATCAAGAGAAAGAAGCAATTTGCCAAGTCACGTTATCATCCTCGACAACTTAGCAGAAAAGCGTGGGAGAAAAAGGACCGTACAGGAGCGCAAGATTTTGCACGATTGCAGCATCAAAAATAGAGAAAATCAGATTTAGAGTGGCCCTCAATCAATAATACAGTGGAAAACAGATCAATACAACAAATCAATAAAACAGATTATGGATGAAATGGAGAAGTCGACGAATATTTTAACGTTACACATGTTCTCACTGCATCTCGTTCTCGTATATCTCCCGAATTACCTTCGAGTCTTTCTGGTGAATAACGCAAAACCTCTTAGGAGTGATTCCCCGCTATGTTATTGTCTGTGCTTGCGCGATAATAAAGTGTTCGATGGAACTGATTTCGTAGCGCGAGCGTGTGTAAGTCTCGTTTCAATCGCGGGGTATGTCATAGGACGTATAGTCGATTTCCAGTGGAGAAGCTGCAACCCGAAGCATAGATAAACAAAATGGTCGCGGAATGGGTCGTAAACGTCGCGGTATTCTAGCCATCGACATTTTTATTATGACGTCGCTTTCCACATGTAGCAGTCGCCATTTAGGTATTGCAAATCACGTTTCATTCAAGAGTGCTTTTACTCTCTACATCCATGAAACACTTATTCAGAAATCTATCTAATTTACGAGAATTTAAAGTTTACGGGAAAATGCAATTAACTATTTCCAGAAAAATAAATTTAATTGTGAAAATGAGACAAGCAGACAAAAAAAAGATAATAAAAATAGATAGCGTATATTGAATATGCTTACAATACATAATTAGGATCTATAGTGTGATAATGCATTTCATGAATAAGATTTAATAGTCTATAAATATATTCCGCGCGTAAGCAATAGCGAGGCTTCTCTCGGCTCCGTTTCAAAGAATCTATTTCAAGAAATAATCCAATGGTCGATACATCTCTTCAAGAGACATTGTTTCTATCGAGCAATTTGATGCCAATCTTTGAATCGCGATTGCTCTTGTAGCTCGCCTAACAGTTGCTCATAATGTCCCAGCTCTCGTTATTCCGTCCATCCCTCTTGGTTTTTTTTCTTTCCCCATTCCTATCGACTCTCTTCGCAACTATTATCTTCGATAGCCGCGGCATCGAACGGCAAACGTCAAACGGAGCTATCCATCCGTCGTCCCCCTAATGCCGCCGTAACTTGAGAGAACAACACACAATCCACGAGCAAAACTGTGTGCATTGAGAAATCCCAGAAGAGCGTAGATTTGACGGATAGCGTATATTTTATTCCGCGCCCTTCCTCCCACTCCCCTCATACGCCACCCTCTTCCTTCTCCTCTTTCTCTCCGTGCTTCTCTCTACCACGCACCCTCCCTACCAAACTTAGATCAATATGTTGCGTCATGTACCCTCCCGTCCCACCGTTCCTCGCACACCGCCCAACGTCTCACCGTCCACCCACTTCTCCGGCATCCCCGCGTTCCAACCATCCTCCCCCGGCACCCACTCCCTCCATGTGAACCAGCGCGACGAGTGACGTCACGCAGGGACGCGCCCCATTCATAGGCTCCCACGCAGCGTCCAGGCCGCGAGAGCGGAAAAAAGAACGGGACAGAGGGAAAGAAAGAAACCGTTGACGACGGCGACAACCACGACATAGCACAGACATAGTCGGAGGCGCGCGATTGCGAGGGGTTGCGTATAAATGAGCGGCCGGTATCGATTCTCCTCGGGCGAGACATTTAGATAGCTCTGTAATTTTGTTGTTTTCGCAACGGGACGCAATTAAACGGTCGACCGCGACCGTGCGACGCGATTCGACGCGACGCGACGCGACACGACCAGACGCGACGAGACGAGACGAGACGAGATGGGATGGGATGAGACGCGACGCGACGCAGGGTAGGAGAGTTCCCGCTCATTTGGAACGAAGAAAGAACTCTCTTTCCCGTCCCCCGCCATCACCGTCTCCGTCCTCCGCCCCCGTCGTTCCACGGGCGCGGATCGATGATGTAACGACGCTCGCTCATGATGACGTTTGTCATTGTACTTGCGTGCGGCCATGACGGAGGCGTGCGTGCGTAGCGTGCGCGCACGTGTGCAACCCACGGCGGCGGGGGTTGCGAGGGGGTTTACTACAAAACACCCCACCTACCCCCGTGTCCGCCTACGTTTATGCGCGTCCGACATTTCCGTGCCCGAGCGCCGTTAAATTTTACGCGGGCGCGCTCGTGAGCGTCATTGATCAGCGCCCGGATTACTTTTAATAATCCGGAAAATGGAGCTCTCTGTCTCCGTGCTGAAAGAGATGAAAGATGCAGCGGCGCTCGCGAAAGATAAAAGCTATTACGTGTTCGCAGTAAAGAGATGTCCTGCGCGAAATATCACACACACATACACACGGGCGGGCGAACGTGTGATTTGCGCGCACGTACCCAGAAATATTCTCTAGATTTCCTTTCGGTAATTATTTCGGTATTAAATCTGTAATTTATCTGTCACTGAAACTGGGTCATTAAATAAAGCCAGAAGACACGGTGATCGATAAAATCGGTGTTCCAGGCTAAAAATAATAAGGAAAATATCTAATATTATAATTCTATTTATTTAAATCTCTATATTTTTATGTTCATACGCGCGCCCAAGTTGCATGTATATTGTTATTGCAGAGCTGGCTCTTATGTACGCCTACAAGCGATATCTCCAACGGCGGCGTACTTAAATGCCCCACGTATCGCACATTCTTGCGCCATGACACGATAATAAATAGTATACAGTTCCACCGTACACTGAGAACCAATAAAATCTCTCTCATATGCTACATCTATATATTATTAGTACGAGGATTACGCCGGAAAGGCTACGATTCGAATATGGTAAATCGATATTGTAATACCGCGCGAGGACGGAACGTCGGCCACCCCCCGATGCGGAGATAAGAATAATATTTGCGCAAGTAGATAATCGCGTTAGAACAGTGTACGGTGCAAATTCGACGAGCGTTCGTTTCTGTTTGCGAAAATCTGTACGAATCCCGGGGAAGGCGATGGCGCGGGTAATAGCCAAGTTTTAAAAGCGTGCCCGCCGGCGTTCGCCGCGCGCGCCGAACTGCATGTACATGCACAGTCCCGCTCGCCTCGCCGGACGTTAATCTTTCATCTCTGCGGATGAAAAAATCGAAAAATTGCGCTAGTGGAAGCGAGCGGAAAACGACACTCCCGATGTAAATGGAGAGACAGTATCTGCGTGGCGGCTATTTAATGACGGTATTACGCCCACGGATACCGTATTCATACGCGATAAAGGGTTAATTGATGGACCAGCATGGGGAGAATGATGACGCTATAAGGTCAATTGTTTTGACGTATTCCACAATCCCCGGTATTCAAGTGTTCCCCAGACGCTACTCACCGATTATTATCTTTTACAATGCGACTGCTCTTAATTGTTTCCAGTACACCAACGACGTTTGCGGTCTCCCATATTACTGTCCGTTCAACATCCGTTCCCCTCTCGTTTCGCCGCGATTCGATAACGCTGTCCGAGCTCAATTTTCCCCCTCCCCCTTTCCCTTCCCGTCAAATCATGCGTTATCTCCTTACATTATCTCCGCCATCGCAGAACACATACGCGCGTAATGAGGCAATTGCGAAATTTCTGTCTAACCGGGAGAACGAAGGGCTTGCCTTTCATATTCACGCCGTCGAGGTCTTGTGAGAGAAGTACGGAAGAGAGAAATTTCACCAAAAAGGTTTCGACGGCGAAGCTAATTTATGGAGCAGAACGGTACGTTGCATATGTCAAATTTTTCTGAATGCAAAAAAATATCCGTACAGTTTAGCACATTTAATCGATTGTAATCTTGAATTGTGCTCTGCATCAAAATACCGATCAATAAATTACCCGTATCGTAAAATTCACACGAATTTAATAATCTCACGTTGATTTTGTCACTTATTCATCTGCTTATTTGCTAAGAAAAAAAGTACAAATAAAA
This sequence comes from Tetramorium alpestre, assembly GCA_021460005.1. Taxonomy (NCBI): domain Eukaryota; kingdom Metazoa; phylum Arthropoda; class Insecta; order Hymenoptera; family Formicidae; genus Tetramorium; species Tetramorium alpestre. The sequence continues at coordinate 47,560 of JAJVSH010000038.1, read as the reverse complement.
AAAATGTGCCAAAATTCGAGATAAAATCAAGACGATCATACTTTTTTATCTCTATATTTATAGGTATAGTCATGAAAAAAATTGCTCTAAAAATAGTGCGGGCCTAATGAGTTTATTTTCCACACTTCAGATGTTGTCTCGAGCAACACTCGTTTGCATCATAAAATAACATTTTTCGGTCTACGTGTTTCTCTTTTTCCCTTTTTAGTTATTTTGTTAAAATGATGTATATCCCTATTATATCCTGTATCTCGAGAAGTATCGCCTGTGACAAGGGTACATTATTTACATCAGACGCGTTAATATCAACTTGATCGCCGGGCATCACACGCCGATATGGATATCTTTCTATTTTTATTTTCCGTGTGATCTTTTTACGCCGAGGCCTTCGAAAGGTTTCTCCACGGTATGCCGAGTGCGGCGATGTAATACGCGGAAAGAAAAGTGGCACGTCAGGACAGATACTCGCGACAACTCGATCAATCTGGCCTCACGATTCTTCTGGCCGTTTATTCGCGTAACTCTTTTTCCCGTGCCCTCTTACCTTGCTTGACCGTAAAGTGACCTTTCCGCCGCAGCGTGCGCAGCATCGGATGTCGCAGTAGTTGCAGATGTGGCCGACGCCGTCGGCAAACTTGGTTTTCAGGCATATGTGACATGTGGCGTTCAGCTCAACCCCGGCCTTTTTGTGTTTCTCCGAACGCATCCGTATCGTTTCCTCCAGGACCTGCACCTCATCTTGCTTTCGTCTACAAATCGAGAATCAACCATTAAGAAAAAGCGAAACTTGAAAGAGCTGAGAATTGAATGTATCATTTATAATCACGTTTCGTTTGCACATTTTAGTTTCATTTTTTTTTAAGGCTCGAATGGCGATATATCAGTTGTTAAAAATTTGAAATCGATAATTTTTATTATGTTATGACGTTTAGTATAATTAAGTCTGAAAGAGTCTACAATTTTAAGAAAAAGAAATACTAAATAAAAAGAATCCCATTTTAGTTACTTTGGTTTTTAAACAGATTTAATGTTTAATTAATAACCCAATGGTTACACAGTCCAAGGTTTACAATTTCTTAGTTTCCGTGTAGAATTACCTCTGACGATCTTGTTTAAGAAGAATGATGATTATAATCAGTGTCTACGGGATAAACGATGGAAAATACTACCGTCGTATTTAATGTCTAACTGAATTTGTACCAGTAAAGCTAAGAAAATTACCGGCTATTTCTGATATGGACTATATTCCGAGAGGACAGCAGCCGAATTTGTCAATCCTAATTCTACCATTTGCGGACTCCGACACGTTTTACCAAACCTCAAGATAACGGATCGCTCCTAGATTTATTTCCACTCCGTAAATCGCGTCTTGGAAGCGTCTCCGACCGAGCGGTAGCAATCTCTCCCTTACAATGCCGACGTCATTCCTGTCGTCTTCGTCACCGATTCTATTCCCGTATTTCTACTCGCATCCATTAAGCTAATTTAGGACTATGTGTCCTGCGCGCTCGAAATTAAGCCAGTGACTCTGTCAAAGTACGTCGTTACACGACTTGACGTCGATATCGTGTTGACATCGTTACTGTTTACTATAGAATTTAGATCAAATATTATCGCATCCCCGTTATTTAATTAGTCTAAATTAAACAAATTCTTTTATTAACATAGAATTAATCAAAAAAAAGAAAATGCTAGAATTTAGATAAGCTATTTTCTTTTTTTAGATAAGCTATTTTAATCATTTTTTAATACCATGAGACAATAATATTAATTTACGTTCAATTTTTCTTTTTTTATATTTATTATAATTAAAATAAGTTCGAGGAGAAGCAAATAAAACCACTTATTAAATTATCGTCATTCATCAAATTTAGACTGTTGTTGCAACCGGCTTTTAATCGCATAAAGCGCGGTAAGAGTATTTATTTATCAACTTTCCGTTCGAACGCAACGCGCGTCACATTGTCGTGGAAAAAAAAAAGAAATTTATAAGCTCTCTAGTTGACAGTTATTGCAGCGCAATCGTCCGTTGAAAAACACGAAGCTATATTTAAGGTCACATTTATTTCGTACCTGTCCGACCGTAATCGCATCTTTTGTTCTTTATGTACTTCCGTCGACTAATTACGCGAAGAGCTCTCGCAAAATGCAAGTGAAATTAATGAACCCTGAAGAGATGAAATAAACATCACTTGTACAATGGACGCGACATCAGTATATTTTAAATATATCGCGGACCGCAGTCGAATAAACAGGACCGTGCTCTATTCATTACAGAATCAGTCCGAGCTTTTTCGCCCATTTATGCATTCATTTCATTTTCAAAGAGAAAGACAGAGATAGAAAGAGAGAGAGAGAGAGAGAGAGAGAGAGAGAGAGAGAGAGAGACACAGAGAGAGAGAGCTTCTCTTAATTATCGACTTTTATGCTATATAGCTGTTAAAATTCACATATTTATTCACGCGATGCCTGATAATCTAATTTGCGCGCGTCCAATAATATATTTTTTCGTTGAACATTTACATTTATTGAAGATAGAAATTATATTCAAAGAAGAAGATCCTGTAATCAACCTGATTGGATAAAACGACTTGCCATCAAATCTTCAAACACATGTGTACAAATTATTTGTAATGTACATGATCTATATAAAAAACAATCGTCCTGTTAGTTACCATTATAGTGGCGACTAGAAATAAGTGAGTAGTCGGCGGCACATTGGGGTAATTTTTAAAATTTGTATCTTGGATCACGTACGCAACGGCGAATCAGACTGCCGAGCTTCGACCGGGGGTTGTTGGCACTGCGACGTGCCGACTCCACCCCGGTAACAGAAACGACACGCAAAAAATTGACTGAAACGACAATAGGATTCTGTGACCGGTAAACTTGCGAGTGTCAAACCCGTAGTGAGGAAGATATATAAACTGAATCTTCTTACCCTTGACCGATTGTCAAATAAAGGAGACAGCCGCGTCACGCATCTTGACACCGTAACCCAAATCCCGAGTTTGTCGATAGAACAAAAGCCGGCGCGTTGTGTTACGAGGAGGAGAAAGGGAGTAGTTGCACCGTATCTATATACCTATATTTCTCTAATTACTTTACCGATAATCGAGTGACTCGCGCACGCAACGGTGATCACACTCGACAAAGAGTCGCACAAGACTTTCCCACTTCTACGTTACGAGCGATCGTGGAAAGGTCGCGACATGCAAGAAACTGCTCTCCCATCGACATGAAAGGATTAAAAAGAAGCTTGTACAGATGAAGTATCACAGATATATCCCCCATAGTTGTATATAATTTTCTCATGTTTCTAACATGTTTTGAAATTGAGTTTTAGCCTATTGCTGCCCTAGATCTAAATAGATTCCAAGTATTAATATTAATAAAAAAAAAATTTTAATAACAAAATTATTAATAAATAATATTAATAAAATAAAAATATATATAAAATAATAATTTGTTGGTTAAATTGTTCTTAAGTTGCAAAAAATCAAGCTTTCTTATTTATTTAATTCCTGAACAAAGATATATTCCTATTTTTTAAATTTAAATTGCTAAAGAAACTATTGGCGTTATAAAATCGATATACATCTTTCATATCTTTCATATTTACATATTCTAATGCATTACTATAACATCCGCGACAAGGTTATTTTAATATAATCCATAAAATAATCTGCCAGTATGGCAGCATTCAGTGCGAAAAAAAATATCATGTAATGTCCTTAGAGGCGTACTAATATCGCGCACATCTCGCGAGCGTTTATGAAATAAAACAAAAAAACCAATGAAATGTTAATATGCGATAATACGACCGTATAATGGAACGAAAGGGGCAACTTCCGATTCCCTGCACATTCATTTTTCACGGGGACCTTGCATTTCTAGGGTACTTTATCTTTTTCTAAAAAAAAATTTATTTACATATAGTTTTTCTAAAATTGGAGACGCTGGGCAAGTCAACGCAACGACTTAATTGCTTAATTTTCTCGCGTTAAAACCCGATCGTCCTGTTATTCAACGGTACTTGCACTCCTTCACCTTCTCCCTTTCCTTCCCACCGCCGATGGATGCTACCTATCTGTAGGATGCGTATATATTTTACCCTCCAAGAATTTACCGTGCCAATCCAGGCGCTTTCACACCCCGTCCACGAGCTATGGTCGCATACACCTATGCATACCCTATGCAGCTGCAGCAGCTCGTTACTACGCCACGTCAAGGCTCGTCGCCTTGCATTTTACATGCGTCCCTACACGTACTTGTCGTCTACATTACATGATCTCGTGCGCATCGGTATGGCACAGCACGCTTTCCTCATTACTCTTTCCCTTCGTTCTCACGTTCCCGTTTTTCGCTCAGTCGCGACGACCTATCAATAAAACCTGTTCACTGCGCAACGCCCGGTTTCCTCCCCCTCCCTCTCTCACTCACTCACTCACTCACACACACACACACACACACACACACACACACACACACACACACACACACACACACACACACACNCTCACACACACACACACACACACACACACACACACACACACACACACACACACACACACACACACTCTCTCTCTCCCCTCTCCTTCTCTTCTTCGTTTACAGTTATTGTTAGCCACCACAGGTAGAACGTCGATCTCCATTCGCGCAATTACGCATGTCGCCGTCACGTCACCGGTCCTGTTGTCACCTTCAGATAAGCTGATAAGCGGAGCACAGATCGGTCGTCCCCTTATTTTTATCATCGACATGGCGAGGCTGATCGCAATCAATCGTATGTTCACGTTACATCCGACATGTTCGACGAGTCGCTTGCATGATGCACGGGGCGCATCCGAGAGACGCAAAACCTTGTTGCGAAGGCGGCACAAGGGCGAGAATATTTGCGGACGTCGAAGACACAATTATAAGCGATTTTTATTTCTGACCGCTTGATACAAAAGAGATGAGAGCCGACGCGGTAATCGAGAGCATGTGCGGGGCCGTGGATACATAAATGGAAGATGTAGGTGTAAAGCGGTCAAGGACTAATGAGCAGGTGAGCCGGGAAAATAGGTGAAACGAGCCGGAGCAGACCTATTGGTCAAGAAATACCTTTATCCAATCGATCGGTTGTCGTTTCGTCCGTCTACCAATTGCGATAAAAACCAACTAAACGACATCTCACTTTCGCGCCGCTATCTCATTTTTGCGTCTGGGTCTGATCATTAATATCTTTTACTCCTCTAATCCAGATAACTTTTAAACTTAGTCGAGGCTTGACCTTGACGGTTATCACTGATGCAATAGCGTTAAAATAGACACCGTCATTACAATTAAAATTATCATCCTCTTTGTAATGCATAATTTTGAATGTATTAATTTAACCGAATATTAATTACGAATAGACAACTTAATAAAGATTTCTTTTGATTAATTTTAATCTCCGTTCAATTGTCCAAGTCACACTAAAGTCGCGATGAAGAAATAATTTCCTATGTAAATCCAGAAATCGCAAAAATGTTTACATATATCCGCTTAAATGTTCAGTGAATATCGACACACTCAATAGATTTCATGCGACGCTATGCAGTTTCACGGTTTTATTTGCGGCAGGCGAAATAAAAATGGTCACAATTACCGAAAGCGCGATGGACAATAACGGCCACATGTATCACGGTACGTGAATGTTATTACAGGCATTTTTACCAGCCTGGCAATATCCGGTGCAATAGAGAATCCTAAATACCCGTGTGAAAGCTCGCGCGTCCTGCTTGTGAAACAATACTTCATCGATAGTTTCCATCCATCGCACGAGCCACGCTTATACGACAGCAATAAAAAAAATCCCAACATACATTCGTGCTTTAAGATCCGATATTACACCTGACCATCATTGGAGAGAACAAAAAAGTTTGTAGTATCGTTTATAATAATAATTCGAATGTGCAATTTTTTAACATTTTACTAAACGACATAATAGAGAAAAGTGACATTAATTATAACGCCATTTACGTATATATTTATATAAGCAATATAATTGTTAATTATTTCATTGATTTTCTATTGTATCATTTTCTCTTAGATACAAATTTTTGAATACCAAATGAATAAAATTATGCACGTTGTATTTTCGATTCTATCACATTGTAAAATTATGTTTTGTCAATTGACTCGTCGATAAATCTCTTTGTATTTTTTCTTTTTCGCATATAACATATTTTGCATGTTATAGACATTTTGAAATGCAATATTATTTATCACAACGTACTTAAATTCTTTTTCTTAATGCTATTTTTGAAATAAGCGTACAATACATAAGAATAAATGGTCTTACAATGTAAGACCATTTAAGTTAACTAATTTATTTTTACATAAATCTCTCGCGAAAATTTCCACACGTTATTGAGAGAAAATTTTCGAAAAAAGTACATAAGTATGGTAAGCACGATCGCCTACCTCATAATCTCATGATCCTGTTCCTCCTCCTCCTTTTGGCGCATTAAAACACCCTCTATGATGCGCCTCTCCTCGGGGGTGAGGTGCGACATGTCGGGCTGAGGTAGCTCCGCCATCACGGTGGTGGCGATGTACGCGCGTGCACGGGGTATGCGACGTGGGTATGACGCGGATAGGCAAGCCGGCGCACCACCGACGACGTCGTCGTCGACGGGACGTTACCGTTGCTCCGAGCTGAGGGCTGCACCCTAGACGCGCCTCTTCCACGACGGCTCTCGTTGCGGGATCGAACGATCGGGACAATGTATAATAACCTTCTACGACTACGAAGCACGTCTGTTGTCCTGGGGAAGTCATCCGACACCCGTTGACCGCACCACCGCACCGCACCGACGCGGGAACGCGAGCGCACCGGGACTACGTCGTCGTCGTCGTCGTCGTTGTTGTCGTGACGGTTGCACCGTCGTCGTCGGCGGCTCAGCACTCGCGGTACGTTGCACTCGCAGGTCGCGCCAATCGGGACACGGGACTTCCTCCGTGGTCGTGGTCGATGACTTCGGTGTGGCCTCCTTTACACGGGATAACGATAAAGGAAGGCGGTAGATGTCCTTAGATTTTGCGCCGGTCGATGTCTGGCGCGATACGGGCTCTATTCCCTGCCGTAGCCTTTGCTGTTGCTGCTGCTGCTGCTGTTGTCGCCGTTGCTGTTGTTGCTGTTGCTGCTGATGCGTGGAAGGGCAATCGGGCAGTAGTCGGGCTGGTCTCATGCGAGCGCATAGCGTGCTCGTGGAGGCATTGCCGCGGAGTCGGGGGTCGTCCTCGTCCTCGTCGTCCTTCTCCTCGTCGTCGTCGTCGTCGTCGTCGGTGTCTCTCGTCGTACGATTACCGCCCGTCGCATGTGTATGACAAATCATGTTCACAGGCTGTGAGGAGGCTCTCGCATTCTCTCTTGCAGCCCGGCCTCACGCGCTGCGCTGCCCGAATGCACCATCGGACGATACGCGATCTCACCGAAGGCGATATCCTCGGATCCTCAATCTCACGGACGTCGCTCTGCCCGTTCACCGCTATACCGGGAATAAATCGCGCGGCTCGAAATCGGCTCGATCGGACTAATCGACACGCGATTTCACACGCGGTGTCGTGCGCGACCGACGTGTCGGTTGGACTCCGCTGCTAGATAATGGCTGCGCCCTTCTGTCCTTCCGATCCTTCGAAACTCTTTGGAACCGCATCGATTGAAAACGAAAACGGGTCACTGGGTTGCCGCCGCTGATAAATAGGACTCCACTTTCGCGGCTCGATTTTGGCGTGGTCGAACACTGCCGTTTGCTGTTGCTGCTGCTGGCTATAGCTTCTTCACTTCTTCTATCGGACGTTCCGTTCCTCCGTTATCCTCCGGACACTGCGACGAGGCGATGCGTCATCCCAACCGCCAGATATCTGCGGGATGTATCGCCGTTTCGTTAACTGGATCCCGTCGTGCCTGCGAGGGACATGCTCGACAATTAGTAAAGCACGAGCATTCGACAGACGGCCACCGATCCGCGCGATCCCTCGTACGATCCCCCTCGATCTCGCTCGATCTCCCTGAGAGAACAAGTCCACTCGCGATTCACGTGGCAGCCGATACGACAATGGCGCTTCTCGACGCGCCTCTAACGGCCGCCGCGACGCCCACGCAGTCGATCGTCCCCGAGCCGACAGTTACACACCCACGACAACCGTTTGCCCAGCTGACTAACGCGACGAGGGGTCGAGAGGGTTGCCTGTCGCGCCTCTAGGAGTGTTGGCGGGGCTCTATCGTTGTCGGGGCCGCGGTGCCGTCACTGACATCGCGCTCGTCGTCGTCCTCGTCGTCGTCGCCAACGCGAGAACGCCCCCGTAGATACGGCCGTTGCGTGGCCGTCGCGGGATTAAACATACATTGTCGTTCCCCGTCACCCTCTCTCGAGATTCCACGCGTACACCCTCCCCCGCCGGCACAGCACTCTCTTGGTGCGCTCCGCGTCAAGCCGCGAGGAACTTTGCGCGAGCAGAACGGTCGGACACTTGTCACGCACGGCGAGAGCGAGGGAAAGCCAGCGCCAGGTGCCTGCGCACTCGCGGCCGCCTCGCGTCGCGTCGCGTCGCGACGCCGCCGCCGCCGTTGCGATGCGTTGCGTTACGCTGCGCTGCGCTGCCGTGCTCACGTTTCACTTCCGCGCGCGCGACAGTACCCTTTCAGCCCCCCCTCCCCTCGATGCGACGCAGGAATGCGACCCGCGAATGCGTTTATTCCTCTTCTCTCCTCTCCTCTCCGCACACCCTCCCGCGACGACGGTGTCTCGCGGCCACGTCGACTCGCAGGGTAGTATTCCCGCTCGGTACCACCGCTGCTGAACTCGCCGTCTCTTTCCCACCTTCAGCTATCCCGCCACTCCCCTTTTCGCGCCTTTATCCCTCTCTCTCTCTATCTCTGTCTTCCACCACTGCTTCTCCCGTTCTCTCTCTCGTTCTTTCTCTCGCGTTATCTCCCTGTTGGCCTCTCGCTCTCTCTTTCTTCTCTTCTCCCGTTAGCCTCGCACGTTATCTGCTCGCTTCCCACGACCCTTCCCTTGCGACGACCGCGGAACGGGATGGGCGGGACGTGAACGGGGCTAATTTCCGGTCGCGAATCGACTTCCTGTCAGGATCATCACGTCGACATCGAGGCGCGAGGGCTCGCGTTTCTCGCGAGCGGCCCTTCGGTAGTTGCACGTATCGCTCGTTGAGAGACCTCTAGCCAAGGGAGGGCTGCCTTATCACACTTGTGTGCGACCGCAGTTGCGCGAACCGAGCTTTGCTCCACCATCCCTTCGTCCGTAGCGATATACAGAGTGGCTCAGAAATTACGCGCGCTTTCTTCGAGTCGATTGTTAAGAACTGCATCGAGAAGAATGACGATTATTTTAATCATTTGCTGTCAATTATTTTCACCCTTGAAGATCTAAAAACTTTTGCGAGTTTTTAAAATATAAATTGCATACATATCAATATAAGAATGTATAAAAGAATTTAATTTTTAATTTTTTTAATAGATTCTATTTCTGTAAAACTTTTATTTGAAAATTTTTCAATAAAGCATTTAATTTCAGAAAAAAAATTATCGAACCAATTTCTAAAGTTATTCTCATTGAGCAAAGTTTGACCTCAGATTCCTTGAAGAATATACAATTAGGGATGTATACGTAGGGATGTGCGGGTTTCTTTGTGTCGCCCTATATACACCCAGCGCATACAAATGATTCACGTATGTGATGAGCAATGCTGAAGAGGGGGAAAGTAGAAAGACACTTCGAAGCGCGACGATCGTTCGAGCAATTTGTTCCGATTGTATGCAATCGTAATAAATCGCCGCAGTGTCAATCACAATCGCCGTCCCACGATCGCTCGGTGACAGATGGTGCCGGACGAATATCGCACTTTCGCGCGAACTTAATAAATAATGGGATTGCGGCGTATGTTTTAACCAATGGGCAGACGGAACGCGACTTACGTCGCGGAAAATTCCGTATTGATCGCTCGGCGAACCAATCTGGCACGAACTTTGATCACGATCACGTGGCGCTGCATTTGAAACCAGACCCCACTAAGAGCCACAAGAGCCTAAAATTTGTTTTAAAAAACAAAAAGAAAAAGAGATTGAAAATTTCTAGCCTTTGAGAGGGATTATCTTTAAGAGACGTTCAAATTCGCTGCTTATACACGTTCCATAGAACTTCATTTCAGAGAAATAACCAAAATGCAATGTCAGAAAGGTCAGTCTTTTTATTTTCCTGTAAGCTCTGCGTCGCATCGTAATTGTTACCTAGAAATTTAAGGAGAATTAGTGAAGAAACATGTTTAATGCTATGATGTATTTAATTTCCCATTTTCGACAAATATTGAAAAATAAAGCACAGGCTACAGCATACGTGATAGATGCTATACTTACGTTCGGATAATTCTATGCGGGATTCTCAGTAAATCACCTTCTGGAAAGCGCGTTTCGAGATGCGAATTCTGATGGAAGAAACTTCTGATGGCCGGAGCGTGCTATCGAGCAACCGGCCGGTCGACCGCACCATTCCTTCAACATTGCCAAAGTTTCATACATCCACCACGTGGCTGCATATGGGATCTATGTTGAAAACTCCTTTTTTTCTCTCTTGGATAAAACTCCAATTTCACGACAAATTTCGAGCAAACAGTCAAAATATCGTGAAAACTGTATGAATGTATATATAACAGCGCTTGTCTTTCTAAAATTAGATATAATTCCAATTATATCAAAATAAATTCATTCTTCATTCTGAAACGATTTTAACAATAACATACACATGTCTATATTTCACAAAAACAAAGCCAAATAACTGGAAGAGACTAACCCCTTTTTGGCGTCATCGGCCGATCGTACGCCTGCTTTATCTGCAATGCGTAATTAATGCGCGATTCGTTATAATTATGAAATTATTGCATGTGCATGAATTATAAATATGTAAGATAATATTAGAATTATTGTTGATTAATATTCTAACGTGATTTAATGTAGTTGTTCGATGAAAGCCCGCGGTGCACTATATTTGGCTGTGCGCAGAGTACTACCACTAACGCGCGTCTGACTATACGTACGCAACAACTACTTGGTTTACTTGCATCAATGTCTGCATAAAGTTAACATTTACTACTTGCGGGATAAGAATATGAGATGTTTTTTCTGTGAAAAATGATGAAAAAAGCAAAAATTGATTGTAAAATAATTGTTTACATTGGAAATATATTCTTCTAAAAAAATATGTAATAACAAATGTCGAAAACTTAATTAAAATAATACATTATAATTGTACAAAATGGAATGTATTTTTATTTTTACCATATTGTTATGTTTTTTTTCTCTTTAATTTATATATTCAATCATTAATTTACCTGTCAAATAAATGGCATATTCCTTCATTTGTGAAACACTTAACCAGATTCGTATCACGCAAATAGATAAAAATTTAACTATACCAACTATAACATCCAATATAGATTTGCATCATAATGTACAAAATAATGACATAGAGCATGTATAAAACAATTTTTACATACATTTTTTACTAATTTACTACACAGAATTTGTTACATCACTTAACACAATTATTTTTATTAAATATTCGTTGACGACGTTAATCAATAAATTTCGTAAAAATATTCGAGAGAGATATATACATATATATATAT
>JAJVSH010000038.1:5040-35699 GCA_021460005.1 Tetramorium alpestre | reverse complement strand
AGTTCAAGTATATCTGCTATATATAACAGATACAGCTATAAATTTGTGCTTTTTGCAATATCTAAAAATCTTATTCAATTACATTATAAACAATCATTTCAAGTTTGGCACATATCAATTGCATATAATAAAAATAGAATATAATTAATAACTATTACATAAAAATACAATATAACATATTAAATATGTAAATATAATACATAGAAACCTAAAAAAGAAGTATTTGAATTTTCTTATAATTAATTTCTTTCATGATACAGAAAAGAAAAAAAATTCGTCGCATCAATTTATTCAGACTGTATTCAGACTTGAGATAGAATTTTGTAGATTTTAGTGCATTAAGAACAGAAAATTCCAAAGATATTGACTATTTACTATCTATATATATTTTGTGCAACATTTTCCATGAAATATATCATTATTATTAATCTCATAGAATTATATAGATAAATTTTATTCTATCAGCATATGCAGTCTATATGCAGTCTATAAAACGTACACGTATTTAATTATATTATATTTACCGGCAGAACTATATTTAATATCTATCAAATTATATACGTAGCTTCAGAATGGCCTGAAAATAATTATAAAAATAACCTATTATATTTTATATAATTCTTAAAATTGTTTCTTGCACATAATTGTTCCTTAAGAATAAAAAGTATATATAATCGTTGTCCAATAAATTATAACATATACAAAAATTATATTATTGCACTTTTTATATGCTGGATATAAATTTAAATGGATCTATAGTTGGATATTTCATACATGTTAGTATTTTGGAAATGAAAACTGAGAGAAAACGTTTAAAAATATAAATAAAATAAAATAAAAAATAGTCATAAACAATCTATATGTCATATTTTATTACGTTACATAAACAACTATCTGTAATGTGATGTTTCTATCAATTGTAAAACAGTTAATTATTGAGAAAGAGATTCATAGTTTTTACACAAAAAAAAATATAGAGATTCGTTAAAATGTACAAGTGACTTTTGTGTAATTTGAACTGTCATTTGAACTCAATTACATATCGTAATTACATATCACTCAAATACATATAAATATAAATCAAATTTTTTATAATTATCTTTAATACGTTTTTAAGTTAAAAATTAATATTAATTAAATCAATATATTTTGAAAATAAATTATATTTAATGTTTCTTTCAGCCCTTAATTAATAAAATTTAATTATAGTTAATTACATAAAGATAAATAATTATTTTATCTTAATATGTCGATAAATAATCATTATCTTGAATTTAATTATAAAACATTAAATATAATTTTTTTCATTTGTTCAAAAAATTATCCTGTTGTTCATTTTAAATATGTACATTGTAATTTTAATATAGGGCAATTCATTAATATACTATATTATGAATATAGTACATTAAAACACATTATATTTTAGTGTACTTACAGAATATATCAATATGTAGTAGGTACACTATCATATTAATATATGTATGTGGTACACTAATAGTATTACATTTACAAAATAGACTTGTCCATCCTTCTAGAATATTTAACGTTTTCTTGTTAAATCTCAATTTTAGTTAAAGACTTAAAGCAAGAAAATCATTTTTACAATTATAAATTTACTTTATCTAATATTATATAGACTTATCTTGATCACATTTGTAATCATCTCTCATTTAATATTTTACAAAAATTAAAACAAAGATTAGTAACATCTAATATTTATCTACCTTTTTCTTAATTAATATTGAGTTTAACAATTTAATGACATTTTGACTTATTATAATTAAATTCCTTACTATAGTATACTTTATACTTCCTGTACATAATCTGTAAAAATTTTCAAGTTAAAAGCTGCATAAAAGTGTATCAAAGTTGTATAAATCTTATCCTACAATATCTACACATCTAAAATTTCAAACATATGACCTTTTCATATAAATTTGAAACATTTTTGTTTATCATGTGGTATTCGTGTTTTAAATAATATCGAATCAGCTCGATACTGTGTATTCAATAGAGGCATATAACCGAAAACCTAAAACCAATTATACTAAGTGAAATTGATGAATTTACTTAAATAATAATGATTATGTTAGAGTCATTTAGATAAATGTAATAAAGCAAAACGTAAAAGCAATTAGCAATTAAAATTTTTACCTGTGAAAAGAAATTGATACATTTATGTCTCTCTTGAAAATGGGTATCATCTTCTGAAAGTGAAACTGGACAACCTGGGCACCTAAATGTCCAGCGGGATGTTACCTAATGTACAAACAAGTAATTTAATATTATTGAATTACATACTAATATATTCACATAATATTTTAAAGTTTAATTGTATAATTATAAAATAAACAGAAATACGTAATTGTAAAGTTTTTACAAAGTTCGAAGAGACTAAATTTTTAAATTGTGATTAAAATAGAGCAATAAAATGATCTTCGTCATTAAGATATATATATATATATATATATATATATATATATATATATATATATATGTGTGTGTGTGTGTATAAAATCTTACTTTAACTGGTGGTTTCCTTGTAAGATGAGATATTAAAAAATTCATTGCAATGTCCTCACAGTTCATGTATTCGTCAACTTTATCTCTTATTGCTTGTGGTAACCAATGCGTGTATAGATATGTATAATGTTTATGAATAAAAGCAGCCCCAGTTAAAACCATAGATAGTTCGCATGAATAATTAGAATTATAATTCCAAGCGTTATGGTAATTCTGGTCCCATGCGTGAAAGCGACCAGGAAATCCAACTACACGATCTCGATGTTCTCTCCATACTCTAAACATATATGTATAATAAATAATAATAATTATATAGAATGAAGATTGTGAAAAATCGACTTACCTGAAACCAAACATGATTTCATCGTGTCTCAAATGAGCATCATCGTCAATAGAAAGAACAGCTTCTGTCTCAATTGCGTCAAATGGAAGGAATCTATTATTTAAACTATTTCTTGGAGCTTTTATTACCTGTAGATATATTTGAAAAGTATTTCAATATAATCTTTAAAAATAGATGGAGATTTTATAAAATAATACATAAAAATTACGTGTATAGGAACGCCGATATCAGGCCACTTGAGATCTTCTACAGGTGGTTTCGGACTGTTCCACACTACAAGTACTTTGTTTAGATAAGGCAAGCCGTAAAGACGTGCTAGTGAATTTATAAGAACCTGTTCCCTTTCATAAGTTAACATGACAATTGTAAATTGTTCTCTTGGATAGTTTCCTCCTAATGACTCACTAAACTCTTTTCCAGCACCTCCAGCACCTTTGCCGATGGGTCGAAAACCTACCTCTGAGCCTATAAAAGAATAAAATAAGATTAAATATAACATAATTCTCATGTAAAAATAATCTCTGAAATAATGATTTTACCAAGAAATTTTGCATCACTGGGAAGAATAGTATCAAAAGGTAACTGTGGATACGAGAAAAAAGGATCCATCCAATCATTCCAAATTTCATAACCTTGGATTAATAGTGTTGTATAATTTCTCTTAAAAGCAGGAGACGGATACGGCGGTTCCAAAGGACCCAAACTTTCTTCAGCTTCAGGTTCAGCAATGATAGCATCCGATTTTAAAGGCTTTTAAAATAGAAGGTAATATAAAATCAACTTTGTTTTTCATATTAAAATATATATTACATAAACTTTAATGTAAAAACAATATCATATTAAATACATACCATAAAACTTTCATTAAAAACACTAGGACTAAGTGTTTGAGGCGCTGGTAATGGCGGTATACCAAGTCTATCTCTTACTACTGCTGTAATTGTATCCATTACAGCTTGAGCAGTACTCATATAACGTTCCCATATTAATCTACCTTGTCTTCGCATAGTCAAAAGGTCGTTGTCAGGAACAGCACGCAATAAGAAGTGCATTTCAGTCACTCTAGCCTAAAATTATACTTTTATTAGCTCTTTAGTTTCAGCCAAAAGCAAACTTGATAATATGTTACTATAAAAATTACTTTAGGCAGGAATATAACTGCTCTTCTCCAAGCAATAACTTCGTTATAATTAAGTAAAATTTGATCACCACCAAGAATAACTGGTATTGATCCAGCTCGTAATGCTTCGTACAATCTTGCTTGCATGTATGATGTAGTCAATAATGTAGCATTAGTGGGAGCTAAGATCAATGCAAATGTTGATTCTTTTAATATAGCTCTTCTGGACGAATCGGTTCCGCAAAGTGACCAATCAAGAGTTTCCATAGGTTTACTCTCAACTGAAGCTGGTATACATTCAAATTGAATGAAAAATTTGTCCAAAGTTACTCCACTACTCATATCTTTTAAATGTTGGATAATAAATGCGTCTATATTATTATTATCGATTATCAATTTTTCCAGATCTACATCTGCGTCATCAATTTGATAGGTCATCGGCGTGCCTACAAAAGTTCTCATTTCTCCTTGGAATGACAGCAAATATTTTCTTCTTGCAGGTAACATTTGTGCGCATTCTTGCCAAACATCTCCGCCAGGTGGTCCCAGTATTGGTGGAACAATTAAATCAAAACCATTACGAAATTGATTTCTATAAAATGTAGACTGTACTATTATTGCTCTGCCGATATCCAAATTATTGAAAATATTTCCAGAATCCGCAGATAAATCTCTACGTGCAAGATTTAGCAATATGTGATTTCTACCATCTCCACCCCAGTAGGGAAGTGCCTGTAATTTTTTTATGTCTAAAGGTTTACTATAATGTTGATCACTCTTTTGATGAAGGCTTAACGCTTCACCAACTAAAATTATGTAAACGCATGCCTCTGCTGGATTCCTAGTAAGATGCGGATTATATCCTACAATCAATATTTTATATATAACAAATTATCATAGAAAATATCATAAAGCAAAACTGCTTTTAATTACAATAACTTATTTTGTGTAATAATATATAATTTATATTTCATATCTTATTTACATACCTAATGTTTGTTTAATAGTTGTTTTTAAGAAACCATCTACATCCCAACCCGGATTAACTACTGAGAATTGATCTGGATCATATAAGTAAACAGGAAAACCGCTTGTCAATGCACATCGGCTATGATCGAAACAATTGTGCATTCTGCATGATCGCGGATCTGTGCTGGGTAGAACAACTGGCAGGGAGTTGATCAATATTCTCTTAGGTGGTGCCAATTCTGGCGTGTTTCTTTCGACTGCCTCTTTTTGCGCCACTTGTGCTTGCTCTACACTTATCTTTAATCTATCAAGATCCGTTTGCTGATGCAATAATTCCTGCTTCAGCTCGTCTATCTTCTGCGTCAAACTATTAACTTCGCCCTGAAGCCTTTGTCTCTTAGCACTCAGGTCTCTCAGCTCATTGCTCACGGAAATTTTTATGCGAAACATCTCCTCTATTCTCATCTTCAGCTGCGACGCTTTCATGGATGTGAAATCCTCAAAAGCCTCCAGGGTCGAGAACGTTCTATACATATCCCTATCTGGTGTATTAGATTCTACCTGAAAATAAAACCAAAATTAACACAAAGCGATCTGAAGTAATAATTCTTATTGCTAGCTTGTATTTACTTTCTTTTCTAATTATACCTTGGATAAATAGTAATGCGTAAATAATGGCACGATAAATAAGACCATAGATGTCAAAATTATTATCCTTGACAATTTGATGTGCGCCAACCATTGGCACATCTCCCTCCCAGCTCCATTGTGATAGAACGGGAGTGTCTCATACATATTTCCCACCATGTTTATATGCACGTACTTATCTTCATCTGCCTAACAAACACCGGACACTTTCATCTAGCATTCTCTCAGATTTCTGCAAGCAACGTAACACATAAATATTTGAGTAATTTCACTGAAAATGAGTTCCGCTTTATTTTGTATACTGCAAAAACTTTCTGGACAAAACTTTTTTTCAAGGTTTCTCACAATAGTTCAATCTAAGGGACAAAGATTACTCAAACCCTGATATATTTTTTATGGTGTATTGATAATAACCCAGTAAACACAAAATAACTATAATATTGTTACAATTTCCCACTCAACAATGTAACATGTCTTGTATATAACAGTTATATTGTTGAGTAGGAAATTTTAACATTGATGTTATATTGCTATTACTTCCCAGGTAGAACAAAAATTATATTGTATTGACATCAAAATAAATAAAGCAGTGATAAAATGACATAATAATGACATTTTAGAGTCATTTTGATGTCATTTTGATGTCATTTTGACATTTTTGTGATTTCTCGTTCTACTTGGGTTTGTGTTTACTGGGTAACATCTGTATTGACAGTACCTGCCATGCACTAGAAATCGACATCGAGACTGAACCCGGGGACGATTTTATCAGAGCTATTATCATGCCGTCGGTAATCTACGCGACCTCGTGGCCTCCCACGTTTCTCCGGCAACCGGATGAAGCACGGCATCGCGAACCGGAGCGATTCTACGAGCACTTCCCGAGGGGAGGATCACATACTACGTCGGCCGCGGTCGCGTCCGCGCCGAGAGGTTAACGCCAAGACGCGTCTCGCTCGCACACGTTGCCCGTCTCCGCGTTCCCCACTCTCTCGTGGGACCCAGCGTATCCACCCGCTCCTCCCGAGATCACACAGCGTGGCGGAGAGTCCGCGTACGGCTGTCCGGGACTGTTGTCTGCGTGCCCTCGCTAAGTCTCGCCCGACGACACGGAATCTCTCTGAAATTCGGCAATCTCTCGTTCCGGACTCCAGCTGCGCAATCTAGATCAGCGCTCGCGTCCGATTACTCCGATTTCGCGTGAATCGCGTTCGAACGGCCCGCTCGTCGCCACGTACCCTGGTTTGCCGCGACGACGTTTGGTGGCACGTCGTGGTCGCGTGCGCGCGCGGCGCATCCGCGTGTTGTATCCGCGTCGCCCGCGGCTTTCACCGAACATGCGCATGTTCATGTCAAGCGTAGTGCGAGGGGAATAATATTTTGGCTTTCGGGGGCCTAAAATTAGCCGGAAAATGGTAAGCATTTTCGGGAAAAGCGCGATTGTACGTCGACAAAATGACGCTCGTGTCGCACCGTCGGTCTACCGGGCCCGTCGCCCTGCCCGGAGATCCCGCGTCTCCGTTGTCAAGTTGTCGGAATAACCTATCTCCGCGCTGCAATGTTAACTATGTGTTTTTCACTAACGTCAGCCTCGTCATCCGGGACGGCTGAGCGACGTGAAATCTCGCCTTTTCCGTTATTTCTCCAGCCAGAAAGTGCGATCGCGTTAATATGCCGTCTGACGCGATACGAGATTGTCGACGTACCAAAGCGTGTTTTGAAGGATGCGAACTACAGTTTTTGC
The DNA here is from genome assembly GCA_021460005.1 of Tetramorium alpestre. Taxonomy (NCBI): domain Eukaryota; kingdom Metazoa; phylum Arthropoda; class Insecta; order Hymenoptera; family Formicidae; genus Tetramorium; species Tetramorium alpestre. The sequence continues at coordinate 28,352 of JAJVSH010000038.1, read as the reverse complement.
ACGCACAATGGCTCTCAGAACCGAAACAATCCTTCAAATTCAGATTGTATAACATGCCGTTAATATATTTAAATTGTAACAGTAAGATCCAGACTCTTGCATATTGGTGCCACTTTTACTTTTGCCTCTTACTTTTAATTGAAGGAGGTTGTAAGCTGCAACAATATTACATACCATTTTATTTATGTTGAAGCATAAGTTAAAATTTTCACAAAGGGACAAAGTGAAAAAATTTATAACGTTTACACAAACTGGAGAACAAACAGCGATATATTGTTTAGCCCAAAATGATTGGAAACTGGATCTCGCAAGTGACAACTACTTCCAAAATCCAGAAGCATATTACAAAGAACCGAAAAATTCTGTTGACAAAAAGAAATTGGAAATATTGTATAGCAAATACCAAGGTAAGGTTTTCACGATGCACAATCAGTTGCCTTACACATTAGCATACATTATTTATGTTAAGTATTGTAAAAAATAAATTATATAATCATTATCTTGTAGATCCAAGTGAACCTAATAAAATTACAGCGGATGGTATCATGAAATTTCTCGATGACTTGAATCTAAGTCCTGAGAGTAAATTAGTTCTAATTATTGCATGGAAATTTCGTGCCGAAACGCAATGCGAATTCACTAAAGAGGAGTTTATGAATGGAATGATGGATTTGGGGTAAATATTAATTTCTTTGAATCTATGAGAGATTATTAAACCAAATATTTTTCGTTACAAAACATGTAAATATATACTGTATTTGTAATTGTTCGTTTCAGTGTGGATAGTATAGATAAGTTAAAAGCACGGTTAGGTAGTTTAGAAAATGACTTAAGAGATCCTCTAAAATTCAAGGATTTTTATCATTTCACATTTAATTATGCAAAAAATGCGGGACAAAAAGGCTTAGATTTGGATATGGCAATTGCGTATTGGAACATTGTACTAGATGATAAATTCAAATTTCTTCAATTATGGTGTCAATTCTTACAGGTAAGAAAAAATTTCGGATATTGCCCTTAAAATTTATTTCTAGCAAGCTACTTTAAAATAATAAACTGATGTATTCTAGGAACATCATAAAAGATCAATTCCGAAAGATACATGGAACTTACTGTTAGATTTTGCACTTATGATCAATTCAGATATGAGTAATTATGACGAAGAAGGTGCCTGGCCTGTATTAATTGATGATTTTGTAGAATGGGCACAACCTCGAGTTCGTCAATCTCTCTAACGATTTTCTTTTTTTTTATAACATTCTCACACGTGATAACTTTATTTATTCGTTTATAAGAGATATATTTTCCAAGTTACTTTGTGAAATAGTTTTTTCCAATGACATAACATCGTTTTGCTTTTGAAAAATGATAGACAAATTAATGCACATAATATAATGGAGCGTAGTATATACTATATAGTATCCTGTAATATGCATTCTCAACGATTTATAATATATCGCTTCAGTAGATATGATTTCATTTGCTAAAATATACAGACAGAAAAATAATTTTGAGTGTGCTTAAAAAAGTAACAAAGTTATTTACTTATTTATTAAGTTCAATTTGTGTGAAATGTACTAACCACATAGGGTATACGAGATTATCATTTGTAAAATCATTTAATTGCGACTTTTGATTTATTTTCAAAAAGAAAATAACCATTGCCTTGAAATTGATCATATTGTACAAAGTACCATGATGTGACATGTTTATTTACATGTGGGAATATAATAGAAAGTTGCTCAACTATACTACCACAGGTAGTATTTGCAAGCAATTAAAACAAAAAAGAATATTTCTTAACATTCTTTTAAAGTAATGTATCACAAAAGCAAAATTCGAAAGAGAAATTAGTCTATATGTTCCTGTAGATAGTAATTTCTAGAAATTGCGTTGTTGAAAATTGTTACTAAATTCTACGATACTCTATTACACAACACTTAGAATGTATATAAAGAGAAAGAAATCTGTATTTTAAACACGTATTCTGGCATCGTTCTATTTATTTTTTTATATTCAATCAGATTATAATGATGAAAAAAAGATAAATTTATTTCTTGTATATTTAAAAAAATTTTTAAGAAAAAGTTTACTTATATATAAAATACTTATAAAACATTATATAAACATTGTTCTAGAGATGAAATATGTAAATTTTTTTACTATAATATAATTTTTATTTTCAATTATACGCCATAACTTCATATATTGAAATTGTCATATAAAATAGTCGTTTGTGATATATATATTCTTTACAGATTTGATTCTCTAAACAATTTCGCCAGGCATTTTGTACGTTAGACATTATCCCTTGTAACTACATTCTATAAAAATTTAGCAGCAATACATTTAGATTTTTATCTACACAAAATATGAAGATTATGAAAACATAATGTAAAAAATTATATACTATCACAAATTGAAAAGATTGTTAGGAAATCAAAATATTGTAGCTCTATATAAATATATAAATATATATGTATAATATATATTTATATAATAAATATATATTATACATATATATAATATATTATATATGTTTATATAATATTATATATAATATAAAGATATAAACGAAACTTTTGAATAAAATTGTCTCGTCCATGCGTTTTTGATTATATTTTGTAAACATAATGTGAAATAGACAATGAAAAAAAATCTCAACAGATATAAAACAGTATAAACTTATTGTAATATGTAGTCACATATCGCCAGGGATGTATGTTTGCGCAATGCTAAACTCATTCAAAAAGGAATCATTCAAAATTCATTTCTGAATATAAATTATTTCCTTAATAGTTTCAGCATTGTGTAGACAATAAATTGTTTTATCAGCCTTAGGAGAAACAGAAAGTAAATTGTATATAATGTAAATAAATAAATATATCAACCTTAATCTATTCAGTTCGTCTGTTTAAACAAACTGCTGAATAAATATACACCACATTTCGTGTATATTCTCTCTTTATCTCTCCCCCCCCCCCCCACACGTGCACGCACACACACACACACACACACACACACACACACACACGTTTAAATAAAAAATTCTGCTAAAACTGTATAATTATATTTTGTATATTACTTATGTATAAATTAGAAAAATAATTTTGTTTTGTAAATTTATAATCTGCAAGAAATATAATAAAATATGTCAATATTTAGTTACAAAACATGATTACAATTTACAAGATTTTTTTACATTCGCATAAATTTCCGTTATGGCCACTACATTGTGCATCATGAGAATATAAGAAAGCTAATTCGTATTTATTAGCTTGTATATTATAACAATTCTTTAATACTTCCTGAATGTACCAGTTGCATAATGATTCCAATCTATCAATAGTTGTCTGCATCATATATTTTTTTAGTTATTAGAGGAAAGATTCGAGCTTATATTTTATCATATATAGTATTTATTAAACCATAGGATCTTCTCAAATTTCACTTACCTGAGCTATGACTAATCCATGACTTGAATTATTGACAGTAGTGTGACTATGCGAATCGAACAAAGTGACCTATAGATAAAACTTGTCTTATACAAGATGATTCTTAATTACATGTCACTATTTTAAAAAGCAAACTTAACTTTCAATAAAGAAACATGCTATATATGACGATTTATTTAAGTTGAAAATATGAAAATATAATTAAGAGAAAATTAATCTATATTGATTTGATTTTAATTCTATCTAAATTATTTACCTTATTGGTATTCTTTTGAAATATAAATAATATAGTACGTCCGCATGTGATAAGCAGCATAAATAAAGTATGAGATTTCGGAGCTTTATACCATTCATATAAAAATGTGTTTATATTTTTGTACAGACTTGTTTCTATCTCCTCGTGAAAGATATTGAACTTCTGTGACAAAGATATACATATCTAAATATAAAATATATTAAAAAATGTGTTCTATTTGTTCAGATAGAGATGCAATTGGATGGAAAATTAATATAAATTCTTTTTAACTATTAACTATATTAAATATTAATAAACACAAAATTTTATATATATTACAATACAATTTATTTCAAAATTTTTCTACCATACCCATTCTTTTAATATATTTAAACTCTTGCCTCCATGTTTTAAAGCATCTTCTGTATTCAAGTATGGATGTGATATAAGCCTTTTCTTAATAAGCCATGCATGAATTGCATTACCCTCTATCATCGCCTCTGCCATAATAATATTCAATCTTGGACAACTTTCTATATCATAAATCGATACATTTCCCCTTGATATTCGTACAGCCACAAGCAAACATATAAGTGTACAAGCTTCACTTACTGGAGATTATTCAATATACCAAAAAATAAACATTACTGATACTTAATGTATTCAAATACCGATACAAGTAACAAAGTATAATTACTTTTTTGACCTGGTGGATAACGGCTTTGCGTAAATTCAGGATGATACCACAATATATCTACATCATTATTAAAACAATCTTTCACGTATGATGGGAAGTGACAGCTAAATAATGGTGGTAAAGTCATAATTACAAAAGTATCTCTTATTCCGTGTATTTTTCATTACGTATTAATTTTGTTACCGAATACATCTTTTGATGATTCATATTTATGTCTTTCAAAAAAATTTTATAATAAAAAATTTTTTAAATATATATGTATATATGTATCTGAAGACATTTTGGATGCCAAAGTTTTGTATAATAGTTTGGATTATAATTGTATTGTAAGATACTAGGGATAGGGAAAAACAATTGTGAAGATGAAAAACAGCTGCATTCAGTAGATGCAAGTTGAACATTTATCCAGCAATTGAAATCGAGTAAAAAAAAAACTATAATTTATAGAGTGTTCTTAAAATAATAATTGATATTTAACAGCTTCATAATTACGCAATGGAGAAAAATAATACAATTCTTTTATTATGGTATTTTGAGACATTTTCCAAAAAAATAGTTCCTTCTTACCTAATTATGAGAAAATAAATGAGAGAGAAAATTGTTATTCAATATTTATTATACTTGATTTTATTAATTAAATTTCTCTTTATAATGACGTTCTTACTTTAATTGCAGTGACATATATCTATATTGATTATCAATCGATTATTCCAAAACACAATGATTCTTTTAAAAAGTGATATAAATTTTATCATTATATACCCTTTTATAAAAAAACATTGTTCCTCTAAATGATTCTTTTAACATTTCATGATTCTATCATAAATGATTCTTTCAACAATTTCATTTAAAAGCAATAAATGTATGAAATTTAATTTTTAATATGTACGCGCATGTATATATTGATTTCTTTTGATGTTTTTTATTAGATAAGATATAAAAGTATTTGTGTTAGATGTGTAAATAATATATCACTTTACAATTATAAAATTAATAGTCTATTCAAGATTAATTGTATTATATAAGTTGTATATATTCCAGATAACACAAAATAGTGAAAATATTTCATGAATATAAAAACAAAAGATATATTTATATATATTTACATATAATTTACTGTAAAAATAAAAATACGACAAAAGTTAAATGAGATACGTTGTGTTGTAATAGAAAGTGATATTTTATAACACAATGTTGATTAAAAATTTAAATTTCTAAATTGATATTGATATCTTGTAAAATTCAATATTAAAAAATTGAGTTTTCAATTAAGTACTTTTTACTTAATTTAAATTAAAATCTTGTCGACAATATTTTTTCTTTTATAATATTAAGTTACACTATAATTTTCACGAATGAAATATTTTCTTATTCATGTTGCTTATGTTTATCTTTTGTAAAATTTTATTCAAATTTTTATTTTCAATTTCCATTAAGCAAATCATATGCGTACATACGAATATGATTTCTTTTAAGTCAGTTTAGCACTGCAGTTAGTCTTCTAAATCATTTGTTTATTATGAATAAATTTATATTTTCTATATGTTATATTACACCTGTCGTGTTTGACACAAACGTCTTTTGTTTGTCAATGTTATTACAAAGATGTGGAAATTGTTTTCATAAATCTTCTATATCATACTTTCGTACATTGGCCTCATAAAATCTGAAAGCAAGCATAGTTTCTTATATAGGATATAGAAGTATGTAGCAATTAGACATCCAATTAAACTTTTTTCAAATTTTTACTCAATATATGTATAATCATATAGATTTATTGTAAAGAATGGATAAAAATAAAAAAGCCATTTGTCATTTACCATACTTATTTATCATACATTTCTTAAATTTAAGATTAAAGTAAACAATACCCACCAGTGATCAGAATGATCTGTATGTAGTTGGATAACGTGTTGGTATACTTGTGGTAAGAAGACGTGACCAATGTTCCCATCCCAAAAGTTTTGCAATTTCAATGCATTTTTCATCAATTTCTCTCAATGGTTTTTCTTCATAATAGCGTGTCAATAATTTCAAGTAACGCCCATAATGATTATTGATGTGCGCATGCCATAAAGATAAAATAATAACCTATAGAAGAAATAGAAATAAATTTTATGTATTATTTTACTATTTGTAAGTGTTATTATAGTATATGTATAGTATACATACATATATATATATATATATATAATTATGTTGATATGTGTTACTTTTTTGTCCATTTTAAAAGATGATTTTAAAATATATTATTTTTACCTTATTATCAGTAGGTTCAGCAAATTTCTGTACTTCTTGCCAATGATGTGTAACGCTTTCAAGCAAATGTTCAAAAGATCCCTCTCCTTCCCCAGTCTTTGTTCCATGTACATACAACCGTGCCAATGCACAGCCTTTCTTCACTAATCCCTCGATCAAACTGTTCTTTTGCTTTTCCATAGTTACTTTGATTTTAGCCGCATCAGGACGCTGATCATTTTTCAATCCATAATATGCTAGTAACTTATCTTGATCAATATTTGTGATAACAGAGTCAGCAACTGTTATTATTTGATTAGCAAATACAATAGCGTTTTCTGAAAGATCATTCTGCGGTATATGTCGTCGTGCCTCACAAGAATCTAAAGATGTCAACATAGCGGTGTGGACGGGTAAATGATCTGAGAAAGCGCCTTTCAATTCTCCATATAGCGAATTGGTATGATCACCGGGTTCTGTTATGAACAGAAACAGAATTCAGTTAATATTAATTTATAAAAATAAATTTTTAATTAATCAATTTTAGTTAATCAACGTATAATATATGAAAATAATAAATAAATATTATATATATTAAGGATCATGTTTGTATATATATTCATGTTAGATTTGTCATATTATAACAAATATTATAACATATGATAACAAATGTCAAAGTTTTCAAATAAATTCTGTATGCTGTTAACGTAACTAGTCTGTTTAATATAATCAATATAGTAAAATATAAAAACTGTAATCATGGATATATATTTGATATATAAATATCTGTAGAAAATTAGATAAATGCAACAATTGCAATTACATGCTCAAAGGTACACATATATCGTATATGGTACAAAAAAAGGACATGGATACACAAATCTTCACATCTTAAGTCAACCCAACTTACTTATAGATGGTGCTATTGGTAGAATATAAACCGGAAAAAAAAAGATAAAAATATATACATATAATACTAATAAATTCTAAATATCTATTATATCTATTGTACATCTAAACATTTACATATCTAAATATTAGATTACCAAATTTGGCAAGGTAATTGCATTTTATATCTCTTATTGCTTCCTGGTATTCATCCCACTTTGTAGTTTTCTCTTTCTCAGATTTAGGAGTAGGGCTGACATTTTTCTTGGTAGGCTCAGATATAATGTATTTAAATACATGACTATCCACCTTCTTTCCAATATCATCTTTACAGAAAGTCAATGTACCTTGAAGATAACTACCAGGGGTAGCGTATTTGGATACTCTTTGCAAAAAGAAAAGAAAAATATTTAATGTATATTAATTAAGATTAAAATTGTATATTTTAATCATAAACATAGCAACTTTGTTATTTTCTTATTTTTTATTATACATATTACATGCTAAAGCCAGATAGAACAGAAAAATAGGTTGAATACTGTAAGAAGAGTCAAACAATAATTATGATATATAATAGAAAATAATATTCTTGTAGAGAAATATTACATTCCAGTCATATCAAATATACTAGTATGTTACATTAGCATACAATTCAAATGCGTAACATGTGTATATATATATATATATATATATATATATATATATNTGTGTGTNTATATATATATATATATATACACACACACACACAGACACACACACATATGCATATATGTGTGTGAAGTCAAATAATTTCCTGTAGAATAAAACATTTGCAATTTAGATAATAAAATTTGAAAATAGTTCTATAAATATAAAAAAATAAATCTATGAAGAAATTTTTAAAATTTGAAACATTTAAAAAATGTTAAATTAATTGAAAATAGTAGAAAAAAGCAGTTTATTTTTTAATACATAGGCAAATTCTTTTTGCTATATAAATTTGATCTATGTGTATTATTTCAATGCATGTAAGTCATGTACATGCTTATGTGACATATGTGATATACTTGATATCTAAAAATAGAGAAAAAAATAAAAATTTGCCTACGTTTAAACGTATCTTTTCTTGCAGTGTAAGCGATATCTTGATATTGTACTTTATAAACAATATCTTGATTAAGCATAGACATTATCAACATGCATTTAGAAATGTATTGTCATATAAATGAATAGCAAATGTCCGTGATTTTATATAAAGCTTTCAAATGCAAAGTATGAATAAAAATTGTATCATAAACTCACTTGTTTTCAGTGCTGCAATGTAAGATGAAAAAAAAAAAGTTATCTTAGTAGCATTTTAGCTAAATAATATATTAATTTATCAAATATCTCTAAATAAATGTCACAGAATTTACAAATATGTATATTTTTCTTAATCAATTTAATATTAATGTTTTCTTAATGAGAATGCACGCGTATATACAGACTGTGTGTGCGTTTGTGTATGTGTGTGTGCGTCTACAACTTTTTAATTTATAATTTGATTTATAGACATTTATGGAAATAAAGAACTTTTTAAGAATTAGATTTAAAAAAATTAATTAAAACTATTATTTAATTGTAAGAAAATTTAATTTCAATAAGATTTTAATATGAAACTTAGTTACTTAAAAGGTATTTAAAAATTTTTTAAATATATAGAAAAGATTTCCAACATAACTTAAAAAAAAACCATTGGTTCCAAATTGGTAAAAAAATGTATGTAAATTTTATGACATCAATTTAGAAACGTCTTACATATACGTATATAAAAGATATTGAAAATATAATATTCATAAACGTTTCTTTATGCATATATACATATATATGCATGAAATGTATAATATACATTTTTTTAAATATAAATAATGTATAAAATGTATATTATACATTTTTTCATAAAAAATCGTTTATATGAATATTATTCAAATGTATTTAATTCAACAATAAAAATTACTAACTAAAAGTCAAACTATTCAATCAAGCATACTACGATAATATTAAGATATTAATATGATATTAATTTTCAATTTCGTAAAATTATTAAGAGTTTATATACAAAATACTTTTATATACAAAAATATAAAATTTTGTATAGAATATTTTAAGTATAGTTTGTCCATGTATAAAACAAGTGTGCGATAAAAGTGATTTAACAGTGTAAATCAATAAATAATATATTTCTAATATGTATTTTAGTATATGTGATATCAAATATATGCAGTAGTGAATAAGATATATGATTACACTTTTTACATTGTATACACATAACGTGTATACAATATGTATATATATAAAAAAGTGTGTGAAAAAGATAAAATTTATATATTTAAAACTAATTTATTAAATAATCAATTTTTAAAAAATTTATATTAATATATTGATTTTTAATATGAAATGTTGCAATCAGAAATTTTAAATAAATATTGGACGCTTTCAGTTCAAATTATAAAATTTTCTTTATAGATAACTTACAAAATTGCAGATTAGTTCTACAAATTCTACAAATAATTACTAAATATTCAACTATATCTATTATAAGTTTCAACAAATTAAAAAATGTCAAACTAATTTATATCTATAACACAATAGCAAATATTAAGAAAAAAATTATATATAGACACTTACTTGATTTCGTTTGATAATGGAGCAATATACAAAGGAAGAATATGACCAGGTGGAATAGATGCAGCAACCATTTTTTTCCCACCAATAATAGCTTGCGATTGATTGGCATAAATGTCTAAATTAATTGGTGTACTAAGCTTGTGACTCAGAAGTAATGGCATATCTGTTAATCTTTCTAACAAATCCTTTTTCTCATGACGTATATGCATTTTCAAAGTGTAGTCTCCCTTTTCTAGTTTGTGAATTGTATACTACAAAAAATATACAATCATAAATATATTTTTTTTATTCAAAAATTTTTCATATATTAATTACATATAAAAAAAGTTGCAGTGCTACAATGACAATTCTAATATGTTTTATTATACATTTTGATGAAATATTTCTAATTTAAATGAAAAAACTCACTTTAGATGGATATGCATCTCCACAACTTATTAATTGTTTGTTGCAATCATAAATCATCCACATTTGACTTTCATACTCGCTTTCATACAACAAATCACTAAGCAATGCAGCATTTGGTGTAACCTCAGTTGATTTTGCCGAGTGGAATGTGTATGTTAGTTGTAATTCATATATTTGTCGTGATGGTGGAATAATATCACGTGTTCGTAAAGGAGCAATTTTAGATTCGTTAGGCCTATAATGTTGCATAGCAAAATATAGCTTGTAATTATTAGTGAAAAATAATTATAGATAAATTTGAAATACAACATACTTTAAGACTTGAACAGATGTCTTTAGAGAAATATTGGGTACAACTTCTTCGTTTCGAAGAGAACTACGTAATTCAAGGCGATTTATTCCATCTCCAGATAACATAGTAAGATTACCATTTATCATATGAATTCCATGAAATTCTATAGAATAATCGATAAACATGTCGCCCAAATTTGCCCAATATTTTGCGATAACTACTTCTAAAATTAATCCACCCTAAAAAAGTAAAAATAAGATTAATATATAGGAACATGTATTAAATACAAATTAAACTTTTTAAAATATATTTATATCTTTAATATAAATTTATNCCTGTACAGCAAATGGTTGAACGGTTTCTGATTGAGATGTAACGCTGATTATTCTGTTAACTTCAAGAGTTTTACAGGCTAAACGAGGTTTTAACTGAATAGTGTGCATTACAAATCTACCAGTTTTATCCTTTTCTGTACTTTTTAATCTGAGAACTAATACAAAGAAAAAATTATTATATATATACATATATATATATATATATATATATATATATATATATATATATAAACCATGTAAATAATTAGATGAAATAATTTTGCCATGTTATCTTTTTTATAAATGATATCTTACCTGCCCAAGTAGCATCTTCTGGAACAAGAATAAAATGACGTTGAATTGTATTAGGTTTAAATAAAACATTTGAGTATGTTAAGTCTGGAAGAAGTGCAGTCTTCGGTATTGTCATTGGCTGGACAACAGTTACCGGAATTTGGAATACTGGTCCTTTCACGATATTAGTTACATCATATGCTCGTACACTAAAAGTCCAAACAGCAATTATTTTAAATAACTTTTATGTAATACATATTTTATATTATATTTATATAATATTTTATATGTTTAATATAATGCAATAAAAAATATTTATTTTTTTACCTAGTGGTATGAACACCTTCCGGTAAATTAGAAGCTTCGACTCTAATAGCAAAAGCTCGAGGCATATGCATCAAATCCAGATGTGTCGGAAATTGGACCCAGGAAGCATCACATACGAGTGTTAGCTTCAGATTAAAATCAATTTTGCGTGCTGGATCTGGACAAAACAATAAAAACTTATTTGTGTAAAAAAATATTATTTTATATATTATTTATAGATTTCTGACATCATGATAATAAAATAAAAATAATTGCAGAACATTATTATGTACAAATTACCTATATTTTCGCTATTTATGAATACTGGTTCAACCGTAATTGCATAATCCTTTGGGCGATCAATGACACCTGTTCTCATATGAATACCTTTAGAATTATTAACCCCGCAATTAATGGCAAAGCGTACGTCTCTTTCGGGAGCATCACAACACGAGACGAGATTATCAAATGCACGTTCGACTTGCAATAGGCCAGAACCTTGTGCAAATGGATCCAAATTGGATATATAAAGAGCGGTATTTTCAAGAGCTCTCTTTATACTATAAGGCGAATATAAACAACCTTTGGCAAGAAGACCCGATATAAGAACCGCTAAAATATAGAAATTTGAAATAAGAATATTTTTATAATCATACGTATCTTTTAATGTATCATGAATAGAAATTCTGATACACACCAACTGCCCCAGTGACATGTGGACTTGCCATACTTGTACCATTCATAAGTTGACTTTTTCTAAGAGTAAAATTTGGAACACTGGTGATGGCACCTCCCGGTGCACATACTGTTACACCAGCACCTCCATCTATCATTGGACCACGAGAGGACCAAGTATATGGCATGCCTGGCATCTTTTCTCTTAAAGAATATTCAGCTACCATCATATCAGGTGATACGTAAGCACCAACGCTAATAATACTGTTTGAACTGATGTCTGGAGGAGTTCCTATACATTTTTCAAGTACTTAGATATAGGACATATAACGCATTAAAATATTAATTTTTGAAATATATTTTGTATTTATAATACAAATTTATTTGTATTTATAATACAAATTAAGCACAAAATTAATATTTATTCTAAGAATCTGATTTAACAAAGAATATTTAATATTTATAAAAAAATTAGAAAGAAATTAATAAAATTTTATTATATTTACCAATGGTACACAAAGCTGGTCCAAGATTGCCAGCAGATGCAACCCAAGTTACGCCATATTCATCAATAACTTCGTTCATTATTTCTCCTATTCTACCTGTATTTGACCAATGAGCGTGTTCTCCATAGCTCATGTTTATAACATGAACTTTCTCTTTACGCTGCATTATATGAATCATCGCTCGTACTACAGAGGTTCCAGTTTCCATTGTGCCAATACGACCATCACCGACAGTTAGCGAAATAATCTGGGCTCCTGGTGCCACTCCATTCAATTCTGGATTATCAGGAAAATATGCAGCCGCAATTGATGCCACATGTGTTCCATGACTCGCTATAATATAATTCTATTAAAAGAAAATTCCTAATATCGACAATTTTACAAAATCTTAATATGATTTTTTTATCATACTTACAACATAAGCTAACAATTTCTAATGTATTGCCTTCATCATGGATATTAATACTAATATTTAATTGGTCTTCTTGAGTAAGAGGAGCAAAATCTCTCGTGACGGAATATTCACCAAGAAAAACGCCAGTTTCCAAATTACCCACTTCAGAAGTATCAATACATGCTCTGTAGTAAGAAAGATAGGCATCAAATTAAACAAATAAATATAATACAAATAACTTAGATTTTATAAACAGGTATGTGCTTATTTAGGCTTATCACATACTCGGAATATGATTACCTCCAAATGTTACCATCATGAAAAACAACGCAATCGTAAGTAGGTCCTACATCACAATATTTTTTTTCAGTATTATTCAATACTTCAACTCGAGCTTCAAATTCTTCCTTTTGCAGTCTTTCTTCTAAAGTCGATAATTGTGGATTTTTGTTCTCAAATTCCTACACATATAATTAATTTATGATTAATAATTAGCTATTTATTAATAGAAAATAATGTATTGAAATAAGCTTATCTTATAAATAAACCGTACATAAATAGAATCACATACATTTTAACAATGATATAAAATTTTTGCTTATAATAATTTAGTAATTCATATCATTAGTAACATATAAAATATATTTTTAATTCTAAAAAATTTCTGTATTGATATTAATATATTTTTATATTTTCAATTTATTTTTAAAAATATTTTTTACTTTCTCTCTCTTGTATACTTATAAATTAATATTTTTATATTTTTATATTTTTATTTACTATAAAAATATCACAAAATTAATTTTAATTTTGATGTTACATACATATATAACATCCATATAACACTCTTAAGTATATTATATAATAAAAATATTATATAATGGAATCAATGCCTTTACAATAGATCAATACAAATGCCAAATACAAATATAGCATTAGATAGAGATCACTGTGACGTATTGTGAAATAGCGGCCTCATTTAATTGCATGGTTTGACATGCTCGCGACACTCCTATCTTTGGATCACATGGACTAAAATTCTAATTATAATACTAATTGAAGCTATTTCTATCGATTTCCAGGAATTATGGCGACAATAACATTGTGATTATACATCAAGTAAAGAAAACTAACAACTTAACATTGCGAAGAATTGAAAATTTCAAATACATCTTGAAATATCGAATAAGACAGAATTAATAACAAAGGAATTTTATATTGAAATGATGTCAAAGCGCGTGCTTCATAATCGAGTCCTAATTTCAATCTCATGCACGTTTCAATTTATAAGATTATTTGAAAAATTTTAAAGAATGTGAATAAAAAAAATTAGATATATTGTAATTTCGGAAACAATAAATTATAAGTACAAATGTATTGTAAATAAAAATATTATTATACCTGTAACTGTCTGGAAGCTTCTGCAAGGGCTGCTTTATGTCCATCATCCCAAAGACGCTTCTTGCGTTCTGCCACTACTCTTTCCTTCAATTTAGTAGGATATAACGAATACAGATTCTTTAAACCGATATGATATTCTCCGCTAGGATTATTCCAATTAGATGGAACCTAAACATCAAATATTACAATTCATGTATAATATGTATGCTATATTATAATAGACATAACAGTAAATTTTATTTGCAATTATATTGCATTAATATATTAATATATATCTTTATATCTTGCATATGTACAGTAGCTAACATAATTTTTATATGACAGTTTAATAGATTTTATTTCTGTGTTTACTTCTAAATGGGAATTAAAAATTGTAAAAGTAATATTATATATAAAAAAATATACTAACTTTTCATACATAATATTCTTTCTAAATAACAGAATAGTTTGTAAACATACCTTTAATTTACGGCCAGTCAGGCCAGTTATATATCCATCTGGTGCTTGAACAACTTTGCTAGTATCTACATCTCCTGCTCCGCTGCAGTCAAATCTTTCAATAATTTTGGGTTTTCCGTCTGAAGTCACCTAAATCCCATATTTAGGTATTTAATTATTTATGTATTTATAGATAATAACAGTTATGTATATATAGATGATTTTTTTAATTAAAGATTATTAAAATTATGTAAGAGGTATTCACAATGTTATAAAAATACAAATAAATTAATAAAAGCTGTGGAGAATAGTGTATAAAAGAAAAAAATGATAATTATACAACTTCAGAATTTATTATTGAACAAAGATATTATATATATTGACAAAAATTCATGGCAAATTTGAAATTATTGTGAGTCAGTCGTTAATATTTTAAAATATTATCATTACGAAGCCTATGCAACAATCGTTTTCTGACAGACAACAGGATCCTCTCATAAATGTGACAATGCGATCGAGTGGATCGTCATATCGGGCAAGAGTAAACGAACGGCATGACTCTTATCTTTCAATAGATATAATTGGTGAGATGCGGGGGACTATCTCGGACAAATAAAAAACGAAGAAAGGAAGAAACTGTATCCTCGTCAAGAGCAACATCTACCACTCCGAAATTTGGCGTTTTCAGAGAAAGGGCGGTCCTGGGGCGAAGGGATTAGCGCCTTGCGGAAGGCGTGTCGACCAAATAACCAATGCTCGTGGGTTCACCCTCGTCGCTCACCTGCATACCCGGGGCCCCGGGGTCCACCCCCGAGTCGAGGATCGCAATGACGACACCCCGGCCATCGTACTCAGGATACTTGGTGAGAAACTGTGTGACACCTGTCTCTTTCTTAGGCAGCAGGCCCCAAACAGGAAAGTTACAATCGATGATGTCTGCCATGTTTCGAGTGCCACTGCCACCGTGACTTCAGGAAAACCACCCGAGATGTTTCCTTTGTACTTGCCGTAGCCTTATATATCAATCGAAGAACGGGCTCTGCGCCTGCGTGCACGCCACTTGCAGACGCCAGTTTTTGAGGTTAGGTTAACAGCGGATGGTACATGCGGATGCGCCCGCGCCGATATGACGATGATACGACGATTTTCGACGACTCTCGATCGTTTATGCAGCGTTACTTAAATTATTACTGTACAAATTGAAATATTTCATAAACATACGACTCGACGAATTATGTGTATTGCTGTAAAACTGAATGTTTTCTATAATTTTCATTTAAATGAGTACAAACCAAGAATAACAATAATATAGGAGTAATACAATATATTTTACTATTCGAATATATAATTTATATCTATATTATAATATTCTATATAGATATATGTATATTCATAAATTCGATACATCTGTAGATTATAATACATTAGGAAAAAATATAAATAAAATAGATCACAAAGTTAATATTATAAATTAATTATAATATTATTACATTATATAATTAATAATGTAATATTGTAATAAATATCACAATAATAAATAATAAATTTTAAATTCTGACAAATACGACGGGGTAAATCTTCGAACAAAATTCGAGCATCACCATCCAGATGACGGCACTCGTGTCTCCGATCGCGGCGCGTCAATATCCACGAGCGCGTGCAAGAGCAGGAGCATCGCGGAGAGCGATCGAACGTTCGGTCGGTGTCCGTGTCCGTGCGCTGCCGTGCGCCGTGGAGGTTATGTTTCCTGGCCCCGTGTAGTATATATTTTGAAAACAGCCAAGCTGGCTCAATTCCTCGAACGCGCGTTTCCCGTGTCGCGCGGGAGTGTGCGACGCTCGTTGTCAGTCGGTCCGCGGCGGGAGTGACGTAAGCGCGATTCGGCTTCGAGCGAGTCATGTGCGAATTTAAAGCATGGTTGTCACGCAACGGAAGATGAAACAGGTCGCGATCTTCGCGGTTTGCGTGCTGCTGGGTGAGTCCACGGTTAGGTTATGGCGCCAAGGTCCCCTGGGGGAGAAGGCCGCGACAACGAGGGCTTTCACCCCGCGAGGGCCACTGTTACCTTGAGATTCATCCCGACTCCTTTGCTCCGCGAGATTTACTAATGCGCCACGCTCGAGATAAGCGATAAATCAAGCGATTGCGATCTCGCATGCTCACGTTGTTTACTTCCTCGTTTTTAATCCCGCGAATTCGGGGACGATCCCTCTCTCTCCCTCAAATCCTTTACATTTTTTTGCGATTTGTCGATATTGTTCAATGTAATCTTCTGTTTTTTTTTTTTGTTCACGTGTAACGTTTACGTAACGATAATTGTATGATTCCATTAGCGCTCTACTGCCGTATAAAATGCTAGAAATGCTTCGGTATACTGTGTTTTAAAAATAGCAAAGTTTTAAAAATAGCTAATGTTTTCCGTGTGTTTATCTCTCATGTAAATGCATAACGCGATAAAAATTGACCTTAACTCTGGCAAACGAAACGTACGAATGAAAGTTTTCTGAACATTAGTAATTGTAAGTCGTTGCAAGATTGGTTTTCCGTTAAAATGAAGGTCGAATATTTTTAAATTAATTTCTCGGGTTTTTTTTGTTTCTATGCAAGCATGAAATGTTGATAAAAAGGCGCCTTGTACAGATCGAATCACTGCCGTAATTAACCACCGGTGATTATATGATCGCGACATTATCGAGAAATATCTGTGTAACTTTATCGATAACTGAACTTTGGATTAAATTTATTGCGAAAAAAATTAACTAAAAAATAATGAGTCATATTTTTTTGCTTCAATATTGACAAGTGCTGTCCCGATTGTATATTCGATATAATAAATGTAGACCGAGAAAGATAAAAACGGAAATAACAAAAGCGCGAAAGAAAACGAGAATTAATAATTAATTAATATTGAAACAATGAGAATTAATTAATATTAATATTTAAACTCAATAGCGATTGGAAAGCTTTCTTAGAGCGCGAATATGTACAGCATGTAATTTATGTAATTATATAATTTACATTTAGCTTTTAGTGCTGAGCATCGCTGAATGCTGAGCATGAATTAGAGACCAAGACAATTGTAGTAGTAGAGCCCGCAATAAATTCTTTTGAACATTAGCTGCTGCGGTTGCCTGTGGTCCGTTTCAAGTCATTAATCATGATGTATTAAAACAATTAAATGTTACGAAGAAGTTTACCGTTTCATTAATTTGAAAATTTTGCTAAAATATTATGACTTCTCTTATAAGATTATGACTCTTATAAGAATTTATTTAATTATAAATTAATTTAATGCATGATGCAAATATTATTTATATCCATACAGACATCTTCCATGCATAATTTTCTAATGACTTTCTATAAATCAAGCCTGTAAGATATATTTATATTTAATTTTATCCGTAAAGAAAAAGTACGCTTCTTGCATAAGTTTATAATTATTTTGTTTATTGCGATGACAAATAATCGTATCACCGTTGAAAATTTAATTCATAAAGAATAGGTCTGTATAATTTTGGATTCCTAATATCGTTTTCTGCAACTTTTTCTTGTAACAGTTCTAGGCTTTTACAAAACTTTGGTGTCTACGGAAGAGGAACGAGCTTTTAATCGCGATCGACACCGCGCCCTACTCAGCGGAAATAAAGCTAGCTTAGACGAAGACAAGAACGAACTCGTTGAAGTCGCGACGCAGAAAATTCGCGATGTCGAAGGCGAGCCGTCCGACGGGGACATCAGAGACATCGAGGAGGCGAAGGTTCGGATCCGCGAGCTGGAGGGTAAGCTTCAGCATCTGGAGGCGGCGATTAGGAATGGAGTGGCGAAGGATTTCCCAACGGTGAAGTTCCTGAATTATAAAAACCGGAAGCGAATACTGGTGACGGGTGGCGCGGGTTTCGTCGGTTCCCATCTGGTGGATCGCCTGATGCTCGCCGGGCACGAAGTAATAGTCGTCGACAATTTCTTCACCGGCAGAAAGCGGAACGTGGAACACTGGGTCGGTCACGAGAACTTCGAGCTGGTACATCACGACATCGTGAGGCCATTGTATCTGGAGGTCGATGAGATCTATCATCTCGCCAGCCCGGCCAGTCCGCCGCACTACATGCTGAACCCTGTGAAAACGATCAAGACGAATACGTTAGGCACTATAAATATGCTTGGTGAGTTAGCCGTATAGAGCTGAATTTGAAAACGGAAGGTAGCCGAGGTAACGTTATGTAATCTGTTGACGATATTTCAGGACTCGCGAAACGAGTCGGCGCACGAGTATTAATTGCAAGCACGTCGGAAGTATACGGTGATCCGAACGAGCATCCGCAAGCAGAGACATACTGGGGTCATGTAAATCCCATTGGTAAGATTCTATGCGATATAAATATAGCTAGATTCTTTTTCTTTATAGTAGATACTTTATTGATTGGTGTATTGTTGAAATATAGGTCCACGGGCATGCTATGATGAAGGAAAACGGGTTGCTGAAACATTGAGTTACGCTTATATGAGACAGGAAGGCGTCTCGGTTCGAGTTGCACGAATTTTCAACACCTTCGGCCCCAGAATGCACATGAATGACGGTCGTGTTGTATCGAATTTTATTCTCCAGGCTTTACAAAATAATTCGATCACGATCTACGGCAGTGGAAAACAAACACGATCGTTTCAATACGTTTCCGATTTGGTGGACGGATTGGTAGCATTAATGGCGTCTAATTATACCTTACCTGTGAATATTGGAAATCCTGTGGAGCATACGATCGAAAGTAAGAACCACTTATTATTTTAATCATATTTTTTCCGCTATTTGTTTGTAATTGTTATTAAAATTTAATATTCTAATTTGTCTTAGAATTTGCGCGTATAATAAAGGACTTGGTAGGTGCTACCAGTGAAATAGTTGAACTCGCGGCGGTTGAAGATGACCCACAGAGAAGAAGACCGGATATTAGTAAAGCCAAACAATATTTAAACTGGGAGCCTAAAGTTCCTTTGGCTGAAGGCCTGAAGAAAACTATAGTGTATTTCGCGAAGGAATTACTAAGGACAAAGCATTCACAAAAAAGTAGTTTCAAACAGTCTTCTTATAAAAACGATCACGATATTATAGAACAACTTTAGGGATTCAAGTGTAATGATACGATTAATGTATCCACTTTCAAAAGTGGCGTGAAAGTGCCATTAAGCTATGGACCAGTATGTGCCAAAAAATCCCCGTCCAATTTCAATTTTATATAATTTATGTAGCAATCAACACATACATATATACACACAATACGCGATTATTTAAATAATTTTTATAAATCTCTTAAATTTCTTCAGGTATATATGTCACATTCTTTGTAGAAACTATAAAATATACTTTTATTCTTTTTTTCTATAACTCTTTCTCCATAGCTCTCTTTCTTTTTATTATTTTTAATTCCAAATATATATTTTATAATAATGTATATTTTATACTATTTATTTTTCTTCTTTTTATTACTTAAAGAAAGATGATCTACTAATCTATTCGTCATATTCGTACATCGGTTTTAGATAGGAAATTATATTTTTTCTTTTATCATTTATATGTATTCGTTCATAATTTTCCTAAAAGCAGAACTGAAAAATGGTGCTGGTGATATAAGAAGATTGTTTTCCTTTTTTTTATAT
Organism: Tetramorium alpestre; assembly: GCA_021460005.1. Classification (NCBI taxonomy): domain Eukaryota; kingdom Metazoa; phylum Arthropoda; class Insecta; order Hymenoptera; family Formicidae; genus Tetramorium; species Tetramorium alpestre. The sequence continues at coordinate 7,513 of JAJVSH010000038.1, read as the reverse complement.
TATCGATTGTATAGCTTGGACATAAAATAATTACGCTTTGATACACATAATATTTATATGTAGCTAGAAAATGTTGGTTGCTTTTGATTCATTATAGTCATAATAGTGATATTACCGAAGTTGTACTTGCAAACTTTAAAGAATGTTTATGTTATATATTAAATTATTCAATTATAACAGTAATGAAAATTTATAAACTCTCTTGTACAATGCGATTGAAATGGATGATATTTAATGACAAGATAATATTTGTAATTTATATAGTTAAGTAGTTATGCGACATATAAAATAGATTTAGTGTGATCATAAATGGTGAGACTGTCGTAACAAACAACGTATAAGCGAGAAAGTAATTTTATATTTTATATAAGTAGCAATTATCTTTACGATATAAGACTTTACAACGTAACTTGTATAATGTATAATTTGTAATGTGTAATTCTTGTATCGTCGTTATCGAAAATTATCAAACATCAGTTTATTATGGCAAATTCTTTTCTTACCAACATGAAGTTAAAAATGATAAATGAAATATGCTGTAAATAATTAAATAAATATACATATATGAAAATCTCTGTATCAAAGTTCAAATTAAAAAAAATATATGTATGCAGAATCAAAAGTCTCTTCTTTCGCTAAATATTAATAAAAAAATTATTCATTATCGCTATGCATTTCTTTTTCAGTTATTTGTTTTATGCGTACACCCTTTCCCTTTTACGAGCAGTGGTGCTAATAATTCCAGTTTTGGCTTTCTATCACGACTATGAAGAATAGCGCACTCAAGGTAAAAGCCATGTACGTATACGCTCGGTATTTGACCAGAAGTCCAAGTTCAGACAGCTACGTAATGTTCTCTCTTTTTTTTCTCGCGCTGCATTGATATTTGCCAGGCTGCTTCAATGATTTATGTCTATTGCTACCAATGCAGATTAATTTTAATCTCGGTTTAATTTATTTTCTATCTTTTTTAGTCCTAAGAATTAGAAAAAGATAAAAAGTAAGTTAAACTGAGATTAAAATTAATCTGCATTGGTAGAAATAGACATTGTCGAATCCCCGTCCTCCATTCCTTCCTCATCCTCTCTAGGGTCAATTTGTATTTTTATCACGGAAAATGCACGATTATTCGAAGAATCGCCTTACGTAATGAATTGCGAAGAGGCGAAAATTTGTAATGCATAATGTAATATTAAAAGCAAAATTAAAAAAAAAAATCATCCTTTAATTCTCTTCCTTCAGAAAATGTTTGCATCATTTCTCTATCCAGCACGACGCAGATACACTTCATGTTCTTGAATATAGGAATTGAGCCTTGAGTAAGGACGCTTTAACTATAATGTAACAATATAATGTTATTTATATTCATAAGTGAGAAATTATAATAAATTGATATGCTAGCATGTTAGTTAGCAAGTAGTTAGCAAGTTAATTAAATAATTACTGAAAATATTTTTGTAATTATTTGTTATTTGCACATTGTAGTTATATAACTGTGTTTATTGCATATGTTAATGTGTTTCATATTCAAATTTATTTAAAAAAAGGAAACACAATGTATATTTTTATTTACGAAAAAAACTTTTTTAGACGCTTTCATTAACGTTTTTTTTTCTCTCAGAAATAAAACATTTCTTCTAACGTTTTTCGATGGACATTTTTACCTTCGAGAAACGTTTCTATGAAATGATTATTAAACCATTCGTAAAGACGTTGATGAAACATTTGTGAAACGAATGTGTGCCTGTGGACTTTCCTCTATTGACAATTATTTGCGATAAGAAATTACAAGTATTTAATGTTAAGGATAAATGATTAGCTCCGTGATTTTATTTACATAGAAAATGAGAAGTCGAAATTCAAACGGTTTGGTGCGCATTCATTTCTCTGCAAGTCGCGTGTGCAACAGCATCATCCGAGTGCAGTCTGTGCTCGAATCCGCATTAGATTCGCGCGTCTTGATTCCCGCACGATATACAAATTTAGGATCAAGTGAGTATTAAATATAAAAATTGTCAGACTGACTTTTTTTGATTATTTATTTGATTTTATATTTTTTTTACAGTGGGTAAAGAGTCGATCGTATTTTCGACTATCGATGACGAGACGGGAGAAAAGTTAGATGAGATATTCGGGATGAAACCTAGTTTTATCAGGGTGCAACCCGGTCGTTGTGTGTTGCCACCGAAAATTGTTATCTACGCGCAGAGGATACGTGACATGCCGGTGTACGAGGATGACATCTGGATGATCTCGTTCCCTCGAACTGGTGAACAACTTAATAATGCATTTATTAGTGATTTTCGCAATTATAAGTAAATGTAATTGATGAATAATTAAAAAAGAACAAAACCGACTCCTTTGATCACCACCGATACATAATTACAGAAAAACGATAAATTTCATATAACGCAATTAGGGTGACTTGGATTATATTGTAATTATATATTATTTTATATATATTGTATATATT
>JAJVSH010000370.1:79353-92378 GCA_021460005.1 Tetramorium alpestre | reverse complement strand
GTTATGTTGAATGAGGTCAATAAACTATCCCTGCTACGAGCTTTGGAAAGCGGACGATATTTGAGTATGAGTTTCCGATCATGGGAATTGTACGAATACCCTCTATTGCAGAGCACGACCAAACATTCATGGGCTATCAAAACTGCGACTCAGTTGGAGAAACCGCGATACATTATTTTTGCTCTGCAGACAGACCGAAAGAATATCATGTCTCAAGATGCTAGTGTATTCGATGACTGTAATCTGACCAACGTCAGAACTTTATCTAAAGTCGAAACTTTATCTAAACTCTGAATTTTATCCATACGATGATCTGAATTTAGACTTTAAGAAAAATAAATACGCTTTTTGACATATATTCACGTTTTCATAAAGCTTATTATGGATACAACGGTTATGCCATGCTTTGCAACTTATCCACATTTGTGGCAAATGGACTTTTTGTAGTCATTGATTGCGCACGACAGAACGAGTCTATCAAGAGCGCCACTGTAGATGTATGCATAGAATTTGATTGCAAAGAGAATGTACCGGCAAATACCGCCTACTGTCTCATTTCACACGATCGCGTCATCGAATATTGCCCATTGTCTAATGTAGTGCACAAAATCATGTAAATTGCAATGTCAACAATAATATCAACAATATAAGAAAGATTTATGTATCGTGATCCTCTTGCAGTCCACCTCTCGACGTGTCAAAAATCAGTTATGTCCACACCAACGTTCGTAGATTTGCAAGATTTCATCGTTGGCAGAAACTCCTTCGTCGTGAAGAAGTTTGCCGCTCTCAGAGAGGGATATATTCTCTCTCATTATATTTTTGAAAGCCCCGAGCCACGGTATTTTCTCAGCAAAGCGGACAGATAGCGCGTAACCTAGTTGACAGCGAAACATTATGGATTGTGCTGGAACGAAGGACTGATTCAATACCACAAGACTAAAGAGTTGATTACCGAGGCGGTGCGGGAGCGGAGGGCGAAACTGCGCCCATCATATATGTAAAGGGACTCGAGAAACGAGAATGGCTACGGGATTTGCTGCTGGACAATGCGCGAGAGGATGTTTACATCGAGAGCCTCGACGAGCACTACGAAGATGTGGAATCGTTGAAAAAGATGGACGCTATACCTTGCGTTGCCATAAACATGTATCGAATTGTGCTTTGCAAAATGTACTCAAGTTGTTCAATTGGTGGCATTGCTATAAAAAATATACGTATATTATCTATAGATATATTGTTAATATAATATTAATATGATGCGTTAATGTATCTATTTTACGGAAAATATATTAGTTTAAAAACATTTTTTATCTTTTTCTTTATAACCCATTCCTCTTCGAAGATACATAAAAATTAAGAACTAATTCTATTCAATAAGTACTGATAAATCAATAAAAAATATCAATAAAATGCATGAAGAGCGCTAGATTATGGGATCATTTACGCGAGCGGGCGAGGGAGAACGCGAGCGAAGATGGAGACGCGTGGGTGTGAGAGAGCGCGAGCGAAGATGGAGACGCGCGAACGGGTGAGAGAGAGAACGCGAGCGAAGATAGACACGAGTGAGAGAGAAAAGTCCTCTCCCCGCGCCATAATACTCGCGCCATAATACAGATCCCCCCCTCATAGTCATAGCGCGGATTTTTCTTGATATAATTGACCGCAGCCGTACATTGACGGACATTGTTTTGCAAAATTTGCATTTTTTGACACGTGCTTGATCCTCTTACCGCGGTCTCCGCATGGAGCGCGCCGCGGCCCCCCCGTGACGTCATACTCCTCTCGCCCGCGGAGTAGTCCCCCGCCCCGCTCCCCTCTCGGAGCTGCCGAGTTAGAACCGGCCTACTATTCCTAATAATTTAAATAAACATTTTCTACTAAAAATTAATATTGCTTCCTGACTAGTAGTTAAGTATCAAAATCACAGTTCTTTTATGTCTTTAATTTTTTCATCAATTTCAGCAGTTTCTTTTACATCATCGAGTAATTTTTTCTTTTTTGCTTCCAATTCTTGAATCATTTTACTGGTTCGTTTTTGTGCATTTCTTGTGCTTCTTCTGCTTCTTTTTTTCTCATTTTTGTTTTGCAATGTCTTCTTTATGTACCAGTAATAAGAATTACGAGCTGCATGGATTAAACCTTTTGACAACAAAATTTTGAAGTCCGCCCCTTACATTAATAGCATCATAAATTGTTTTCTGCGCGATTAAAGACTTTTCATGTAGATTTTCAACTAAACATCCCTTGTTCACGGAGAAACCACGTTCCATCGAAGTATCGCCATGCGAGAGAATCATTACTATTTTAACAAAATATAATAAATGACTATATTCTGAAGCACCAAAATTCATAATTAGATTGACCCAAAAATGATCTAAACGATTTTTAGACCGATCAAAAGTTTTCAAATTTTCCTGAACTATTGGAATCGCACAAATACGTTTATATTCTTGATCGATTTTATTTCCTACGTTTCCGGAAATTATCTCGTTTTCCACAAAAATACGTAATGCAGTAGATAATCGCTTGTTTGTTAAATCGGCTTGCAACGCTATACATGGATTTAAGCAAGAAACGGCTTTTACAATAGAAAATTTCAATGGAGAACGATCCATTATTTTTGCGATAAAAGCTTGAATACACTTACGCATTTGCTCTTTAAATTGCATTATTTCCAAATCAGATATTTTATTTTCGAGAGCAGATCGCTTTACTTGCTGAATCGCAGCTTCGATCGCGTAGCCAAGGTTTATATATTTCGCTGAGAGAAGATTATTCTTTTTTTTATATCTATTTTCGATAGATTTATTTCTTATAAGTTATCCGGTTTAACGATTCTTTCCATCATAGACCTTAAAAGTGCAGTGAGGTCATCATAAAGAAATGAAATCATTAGATAATCAGATTGAAAGTTGATAAGAAAAGGTTGAACGTTATCTGCAAGTGATTGAAAAAAAGTCAGTTTTGGAAGCAGCAATTTGTCGTTTAATGCGTCAGTAACAAAGTTGTTACTTTAAATCTGGTACATTGTGGGATTTTCTTTTCTTTTGTAACTTTTTCCACATATTTACGAATGTTTGGTAAGATTGTACAGGCTCGCTCGATGACTGATACATTCTCTAGCCATCGAATTGCACAAAACTTCATGGGAAACGAATGCGAACTTGAAGCTTTTATGCAGTCTGCTTTTCGAGCAGGTACATTTTTAAACAAATTGTATAAGCTTCGCAGAAACTCGATTATATTCCATTTTGTAATCTTTATACCTGATTTAAAAGCACAATGCAAGGTGTGCAATCCACAACTGCCTAAATCCAATATTCTTTTATCGCCAAAATCTTCAATTAAATAGTGTTTAAGATCTCTGAGGAATTTAAAGTTTACATTTGGCCCATCCATAGAGATTTGTATCATCTTTTGCGGGACATATCTCGCGGGATAGAGCTCTTGAATGCCGTAAGTAAATCGAACGCCGTCGTATGTCCTAAGAATGTAGAAGTCCAATATCTTGTTACAGTTTTATTTTTTTCTTCGTTCCAGAAACGGACAAAAATATCCATTTGCTTTTTTTGGCATACCTTATTTAAACTTTCATCAAACAAGATTACAATGTTGTTACATTTCTTTATCTGCTGTTTAAGTTCATTTTGGAAATAATTTGTAATACCGTATGTAATCATATATGCTGCTTTTGTTTTGCTTAGCTACATTTTGTTTGCAATTTCGCTATCCGAAAATACAACTTTTATCAATGATCAACATGCGACATTTCTGAGAGAGTTGTCTGTACTGTAAAATTTTTATATAAAACATTTTGTTATATTTTGTTTAGTTTATGAGATATTTCGAGAAAAGCAAAAAATGTCTCTACTTTGGAAAAGTGGTTTCACCCCCTTAGCTCAAAATTGGGAACCAAATTGACAATTCTGACTTCGGATTCGGATTCAGCACGTCAAAATACATAGGAATATACTAGTCTGGTATGAGAGCCGAACCACTTTTTTTTATGTGGCTGTGTTATCATTTAGAATCGTTGAAGATTCCCGCAGAGTCCGTGTAGAGTCAATTATTTGTGATGGCGCGTTAATAACTGCAGTGTTCGAATGATGAATCAAGTCCGTGGGTCTAATCTCCGTAACATTATTAATACAGGGGAATTCGCTGAGGCTTGACTTTGTGCAATTTTTTTGTGTTTTTTCCATTCATGTGGCTTATCAAGGTCCTTCGACCCATATTACTTAAAGAGAATGTTGATCCACATATTGAGCATCGTGCAGAAAAATTATCGTTTGGAAGATTTCAACCATGAAAAGATGCTTTCTTTGGTCCATGTTTGATTAAAGTTTGCATTTCTTAGTATTAGTAGACATTGTCCAATTTCTAAATCCATATTTCTAAAAAAATTTAATAAAAATATTTTTAGACATACGTACTTAAAAAAAAATCAACGACTATACTTCATATGATTAGAAAATGTAGAAGTTCAAAGTTTATTTCCTATAGTAAAAGTTATCTTTATTCTTAATCAATGTGTTCAAAATCTTCATTTCTTCAGATTTTTAAGATTTTCAGATTAGCGAAATTACATTCACATTCACTATTGTTTTACATTCTGATGAAATCAAACTTTTGGTTCAGAACGTATGTACGTTCGATCTATAGCCGCAATAGAATGGCCTTTATACATTACGAGCAGTGTACAAAAATATTTCACATTTCCAGAATGAAGTAATTTATAGAAGAATGCTGTATACAATGAAAATTTACTCTGACTTCTTTAACTTTCAAGATATTAATTTCAAGATAATTAATCTATTTTCATTTGCAGACAAAATGTTTTCTTAGATAGTTTTCTAGAATATAATCTTTTAAAATGTATTTCATATACTCACAACATGCAACTTAAACATCCTTCATGCATATTCATGATGATTTATGATACATGAATAAAATCGATACAGACATGTCGATACATAACCTGATTTTAATTCGCTATTTCTCTTCTATCATAAATTTAATATAAAATATTGTAGAATACAGTTACTTACTGTTGCACTGAGATACGTTATTCTAATTTAAGTTTATATTCTGTCACTTTTTACATTATAAAAAATCGGAATAACTTTCACATTGAAAACGTAAATAGACGTATTCTTTTAGCATATTGGCTATGTTATTAGCGCAATCATACTCAACATCTAGCGGTGGCACAACAACTTTCGTAGTACAGAGCTGTTTGATAATTTTTAATTCTTTTATTATCTTGTCTCTGTTAAACACGTTGAACGTTAAAATAACACAATATGAAAATATGAGTTATTGAACACATTTATAAATTGATAAATAAATTGATTTTTAGTAAAAGTAAAAAATTAACTTATTGACAACCAAGGGAAAATTTATATTAATTGATGATGAAAAAATCCCGAAAAATCGTTAAAATTCCTGACTTTTCCCTGATATTTCCAGATTTATAAAATTCCATGACAATTCCCGGTTTTCCAGATTTCCCTAACCGCTGGACACCCTGCGAAGTGCACGCGCGTTCATCTGAGGGTTTCATCATTGATCCTGCGGGTAAATGAGATCGATAAATCAGGATTCTGTAAGACCCAGCGAATCATTGACGGGCAGTGTACATCTTTTGCCATAGTCAACTCCGCGCCGAATGAATTCTTGGTCTTAAAACGCAGTCAAACACATAATACGTAATGCAGAAAGATTTATAAAATATACTAGGAAAAAGGAAAAATGTAGTCCAGCGTATAAGGTACACAAAAATGTACTATACTAGAATTGTTATAAGAATAGCTCTTGCAGCACTGCTCTCTGGTGATGCCGATCTGTTTTCAACTAGGAAAGTCCAGAATTTTATAAATGGTACACTTCCCAAGCCAGAAGAGATCGTGCTGAAGCGCGCCGTGAATGGTCCTTACGCCTGAATCACACTAGCGATTGGCGACTGCGACTGCGTCTGCGTTGCGTTTGCGTTTACGATTGTCTCTTGACTTGTAGTCATGACCAATCTGAACATATTCATATTGGTGCGAGTTGTAAAACGTGCAAATCAGTGAATCATGCCACCGAAAAAGTCGGAATTATTTTCCAAAGATGCAGAATTTCTGATAATTGATTTAGTAGAGTGCAGACCGATTCTTTGGGATTGCACTTCTGAATTATATAAAAGAACCGATTTGAAAGACGCTATTTGAGAAGAAGTAGCCCGTTCCTTAGGATCTAATTTTTCAGGTAAATATTGTATGTATTATAATATAAAGGAAAATTGTCGGGATTATTTTCAATAGTTAGTACATAATACAGTATCCCTTGATTTTATACAATTTTTTAATACACCTGTGTATAATATAAAAATAATAATAATATGTCCTTTTTTAGGTTCTATTGTAGCAAACAGATTTAAAAGTATGAGAGATACATTTATGTCCAATTTGAGGAGAGTGAAAGACTCAAAACGTAGCGGAAAGGGCACTGCAGATATTTACATTCCAAAGTGGTGCTTATACGATCGTTTAAAATTTTTGCAGAAGACATTAATTCAGAGCAGTTCCATATCAAATCTAAATATTTCCTCGAAAGAAAATATTGACGATCCAATATCACAGATAGAGCAGACTTTAAATGAATCAACGACACAGTAGATATCATGTACAGCTAAAAAAGAAATTAAAGAAGTTATGACTCAAGAACCAACATTTCTTAATATGTACTATGATAACACTGTAAAGGTAAGATTATTAAACTAATGTTTTGACNTTAGGTTCTATTGTAGCAAACAGATTTAAAAGTATGAGAGATACATTTATGTCCAATTTGAGGAGAGTGAAAGACTCAAAACGTAGCGGAAAGGGCACTGCAGATATTTACATTCCAAAGTGGTGCTTATACGATCGTTTAAAATTTTTGCAGAAGACATTAATTCAGAGCAGTTCCATATCAAATCTAAATATTTCCTCGAAAGAAAATATTGACGATCCAATATCACAGATAGAGCAGACTTTAAATGAATCAACGACACAGTAGATATCATGTACAGCTAAAAAAGAAATTAAAGAAGTTATGACTCAAGAACCAACATTTCTTAATATGTACTATGATAACACTGTAAAGGTAAGATTATTAAACTAATGTTTTGACAATATTTGAACATATCACGTCATTATATAACGTCACTTTTGATCGAAACTGACCAGATTTTAACGTTAAAATTACGTGCATTTACCATCTGGGATTTTATATAATGAATGAGTATAATAAAATCATTTGTAATAAGTCAATAATCAAATTTTACTCATAAAATTTATAGAAATTTAAACTTTGATCAGTGGAAGAATCGTCTGATAATTCTACAAATTTATCAGTAGAATCTGGAAGTCTTGCAAGCACAGTAAGTTGAAACGCGTTGTTGATATTATATAAACATATAAAATATTAATATTTTCTTCCGTATTTACAGCCTGCATCTCATATACTTGAATCTTTGCTTATGTCTACTTCTGTTTTACAGGAAACTTTGAAAAATGTAAATGTTCCCAATTCAACAACATCAGTAAGGCCTGTACCTACTTCTTCTGCTTTCAAAATACAAGATGTTGATAATCAGATGTATGTTAAACGAGGATCTAATTGTAAAAGAAAATCTGATACTATTATGGAAGAAGCATGTAATGCTATTAAAACTTTGTGCCAACCAGATCCAATTACTCCAGTATAGCTTAACTCTGTATCTACTGATTCTGCTCATACATTAGGGTTGTTTATCGTGACAAAACTACGTGAAATAAAACCTGATCAGCGTAAACTTTGTGAAAATGAGATACTAAAAGTATTGTCTCAGTTTTAATACATTTAATATTTTCTTTATAACATTATATGCATGTATTTATGTTTGTATTAAAAAACGATTCTTTTGTTAAAAAATGTAAACACTGTTTAGTTTAATAAATTTTATTCATGTAAAATATAAAATAGAGAGAAGTTCTATGAGAAGTTATATGAAAATAAATTTTATTCGTCACTGAACTGCCTGATCTTGCCATGGTACTTGTCCAATATTATTAAAATATTCACACATAACGTTTCTCGCATTTCTATTGCAGTAGAAGCATGACGGTTGCCTCCTTGATGTTGTAATTTTAATAAACCTAGTCCTTGATCATTTCGCCAATCTCCATATTGTAATTGACCCCCTCATTTCATTTTCCACATCAATGTATTCTGGTGGAGTATACATTTTATGACCTATACTGTCAGATTTCAACATGTTGTGTAGACAACAAATAGCTAACATTATGCAACGAGCATCATCTGGGTCATATCTCATAGGAGATCTGAGTATATTGAATCTGCTGACCATAACTCCAAATGCATTTTCCGAACATCGTCTCGCTCTAGATAATCTGCAATTATTCAAGTAGAATTTAATTAATTGATTTAATGATTTATAAAGAAAGCATTTTACTTTTACTTACCTATAGTTGTAAATTATCCTGTCCTTTTTATTTACACATTGTTCCTTGGGATAAGGTATGAGCACATTTGTGGACAGAGCAAAACCTTCATCCCCTATGATTATGTAAGGAAAAGTTTGTTCAGTACCCGATAAGGGGGTTGGTGGAGGTATATTAATATCATTTTTCTGTAAATGATGTTTTAAGGCACATTTATTCCATATTTTTTTGTCAGATACTCGTCCATTTGTTCCCACATCAACGTATATAAATCTGAGTTGAGCATCCACAAGTCCCAAAAGAACAATACTGAACGTTTCCTTGTAATTATAATACGAGGAACCAGACTGAAGTGGAGGATCTATCCGACAATGTTTGCCATCCATAGCACCCAAGCAGTTCGGAAAATTCCATCTTTCCATATAATCATTGGCAATTACTTTCCAACTTAATTCATTGTCGGGAAATTTAAGATGTTTCTCTTGCAAAATGGAAATAAGAGCACGACAAGTATCTTTTATAATTCCAGATATAGCACTTTGTCCAAGACGAAAGCTATAGGATAATGACTCTTGACTTTCGCCTACAACAAATAATAAAGTTGTTACATGATGGAGAATAAATTATAAAAATATAGCTTGCTTAAAATAAACTTGCTCAACAATCTGTTGCCAAATGACGTAATGTAACAGCAAGTCTTTCTGCACTTGAGATACTTTTACGAAGATGTGTATCTTGTCTTTTAATTAATGGGTCCAATTCTTCAACAAGTTTCTCAAACATATCTGAAGTTATACGAAGACATCTAACAGAACAAAAAACTTAGAATTACTCGAAATGATTAGGAATTATTATTTAACGAATACATATTTTTATTATGGGATCGCACCCTCGCGTTGCGAGACAGGCGATCTCCCCGTTCCGGCGCGTCCACCGTGCCGTTTGTCACGTCCGANATGTGTTCGNGACGTTTTCTTTTCTTTATTTGCTTATTTTGTTTGTTTTATTTTCATGCCTAATACTGCGAGTCGGCGACACTCTTGCGGAGCGCGGTTTTGANAGCGTAGAGAGCCGGGTGAGAGGTCAAAGNAGGCGCAGCGAGGGAAACGAGAAGGATCCAGGAGCGGCTAGACGACGGAGCTATCGGGGAGCCCGGTGGACGTCGATCTCCGCTTGAGTCCCTCCGGAGCATAAGGAGAACNGGTCATATCTCATAGGAGATCTGAGTATATTGAATCTGCTGACCATAACTCCAAATGCATTTTCCGAACATCGTCTCGCTCTAGATAATCTGCAATTATTCAAGTAGAATTTAATTAATTGATTTAATGATTTATAAAGAAAGCATTTTACTTTTACTTACCTATAGTTGTAAATTATCCTGTCCTTTTTATTTACACATTGTTCCTTGGGATAAGGTATGAGCACATTTGTGGACAGAGCAAAACCTTCATCCCCTATGATTATGTAAGGAAAAGTTTGTTCAGTACCCGATAAGGGGGTTGGTGGAGGTATATTAATATCATTTTTCTGTAAATGATGTTTTAAGGCACATTTATTCCATATTTTTTTGTCAGATACTCGTCCATTTGTTCCCACATCAACGTATATAAATCTGAGTTGAGCATCCACAAGTCCCAAAAGAACAATACTGAACGTTTCCTTGTAATTATAATACGAGGAACCAGACTGAAGTGGAGGATCTATCCGACAATGTTTGCCATCCATAGCACCCAAGCAGTTCGGAAAATTCCATCTTTCCATATAATCATTGGCAATTACTTTCCAACTTAATTCATTGTCGGGAAATTTAAGATGTTTCTCTTGCAAAATGGAAATAAGAGCACGACAAGTATCTTTTATAATTCCAGATATAGCACTTTGTCCAAGACGAAAGCTATAGGATAATGACTCTTGACTTTCGCCTACAACAAATAATAAAGTTGTTACATGATGGAGAATAAATTATAAAAATATAGCTTGCTTAAAATAAACTTGCTCAACAATCTGTTGCCAAATGACGTAATGTAACAGCAAGTCTTTCTGCACTTGAGATACTTTTACGAAGATGTGTATCTTGTCTTTTAATTAATGGGTCCAATTCTTCAACAAGTTTCTCAAACATATCTGAAGTTATACGAAGACATCTAACAGAACAAAAAACTTAGAATTACTCGAAATGATTAGGAATTATTATTTAACGAATACATATTTTTATTATGGGATCGCACCCTCGCGTTGCGAGACAGGCGATCTCCCCGTTCCGGCGCGTCCACCGTGCCGTTTGTCACGTCCGANATGTGTTCGNGACGTTTTCTTTTCTTTATTTGCTTATTTTGTTTGTTTTATTTTCATGCCTAATACTGCGAGTCGGCGACACTCTTGCGGAGCGCGGTTTTGANAGCGTAGAGAGCCGGGTGAGAGGTCAAAGGAGGCGCAGCGAGGGAAACGAGAAGGATCCAGGAGCGGCTAGACGACGGAGCTATCGGGGAGCCCGGTGGACGTCGATCTCCGCTTGAGTCCCTCCGGAGCATAAGGAGAACCGGCACGGCGTTCCGTCAATGCGGAGGATTGAGTGAGTCGCGGTCCGAGGGGCCCCTCGGCCGCGACCGCGGCAGCAGAAGTGCCCAGCAGGAAGGAGCACGTAAAACCTCCCCGCGCTCATAGCGGGCAAGGTTCCCGGGCCTGGCCAACCCGGAGAGATTGCGCCGAGTGACAACCCGGGTGAGCGCCGTGAGCCGAAGACCCGAGCAGCACAGAGGGCAGAAGCCGTCGCCCAAGGAGGAAACGGGCGGTAGATCACCGATCGATAACGCCGCCGAGAATCGGCAATGAGTTGCCGTATCGCTCGCGGGGTGCGTTAGCACTGTCGCAGAAGGGCTCAGCGGGATCGCGGCTGGGCCCAGAGTTGCCGTTCGGCAGACGTTTGCAGCACAGCACCAACGGCGGCGTACACACCGAATAACACCGAAGCCAACCGAAGCGACGCTCAGCGCTCGGCGGCACTCGTCTAACTTCGGGCAGACGAGAACAGCTATATAATGTTCTCTCTCTCTTTCTCTCGCCCGCGAAAGCAACACGTCGCTGGCGGACTTTAACGCCGATAATGAGACGAAAGCCACACATAAGATTGTTTAATAGAAAATTTTGTACAATTTCCTACTAATTAAAAAATCCTCCTACCAATTAAAAAAATATAAATATAATATATAATAATCCACTCTTGGCCAATAATGTATTTCGATTAAATCATCATAGAAACTTGTCCATAGAAAAAATTGACACTGCTTTAATTAATGTATTTTATTAATTATTATCGTTTACGGTGTAGCCTTATACGTAGTAAAACATCTCTCGCAGCAGCAACAGCAGCAGCAACACTATCACATACATCTATACACGCACGTACGCACGCACGCACGCGAGAGTTATTGTTTGCATTAAAAAAATATTTTAAAAATATGCACTCCTTTTTTAATTACCCGATAATTTTCCTGCGGCAATTATATATAAGTTGTTAAACGGTTTTCTAGAATAATATAATAATTATACTTGTATGTTTTTGCATTTTTTTTTTTCATTCATATTTATTACGGGATCATGCTTAATCAAGAAGCCGAAAAAGATGTCATTTTTTACGATTTTTGTAAAAAAAATGAAACTTTTTTATTCAAATAACAGTTCATTCAAAAGTACATGTCTTGAACGTATTGTAATAATTTTTTGGTAACAAAATATTGTAATATAGCGAAACATCCTCCCAAAAAGTGATTTATTTAAGAGGGTATTCTAGTCTAGAGAGCAAATTTTAGCACTATTTTTGCAAATTTTTTGTGTGAAACCTATAAGGGTTCTTGGGATCGGGATTTTTTAATCATATTAGTACATTTTTAAATTTATTTTAATATTTTATTTATTAAAAAATATCAATAAACAAAAAAGTTACGGTGTATCAAAGTAGCGCATGTAAAATAAAGATGCCTGGACAGTGACAATGATTTCGGCTCTTGTAGGAACCCAAAGCAAAAAACGAAAAAGATTCTTAATTAGTAAGACACTGGCTATCGTCCCTATCTCAATTACGCTGAAAAAATTATTTGTATTTTACAACAATTTGTTTATCAAAATGAACATTTTTTTTCAAATAGTGCCATTTTGCAAATCTCAATTTTTTAATAACATATAATATAATAATGGTAGGGGCGATAACCAGAATGCTAATTAAGAATCTTTTTCGTTTTTTTGTTTCGGGTTCCTACAAGAGCCGGAATCATTGTCACCGTCCAGGCATCTTTATTTTACATGTCTTGATAAACTGTAATTTTTTTGTTTATTGATATTTTTTAATAAATAAAATATTAAAATAAACTTTAAAAGTGTACTAATATAATAAAATTATCGGTTAATTAAAAAAGAAATGCATATTATTAAGATATTTTTTTATTGCGAACAATAATAATTTTGAATTATGTAACCTTGCATTTTTCCCCTCCCACTTCCTCTAAAAGTAAATGTAGAGGAAGATTTTCCTCTATTAGATCTTCCTCTATAAAA
>JAJVSH010000369.1:44944-55179 GCA_021460005.1 Tetramorium alpestre | reverse complement strand
ATTATATTATATACATATATGAACTTTTTACATATAGAATATATATATAGAAGCGTAATTTGAAACCTGAGTTTCCGACAGTAATCTTTGGAATACGTGCAGAATGCAGTGTATTCTAGCTACAATTTCTAACTACATTCTAGCTACGTTTTTCTCTAAATCCGATGAATCTCGCGAGATAATTGCTTCAAAGTGTAAATATGTGGGCATACATATAAGCAGAAGCTTTGTGGAAAACATATGTACACTTTGAAGCATTTATCTCGCGGGATTTGTCGGATTTGGAGATCCTTGTAGCTAGAATACACCGTCTATTTGATCAAAAGCATACCTTGGAGATGCTAGGTAATTATTGACTGAACGCCTTATTAACAATTGCATCTTTGTTCAGATTAAATACAATGTATATAGAGGAGAGTTGCCAAATACGTACCATTTAAGCTATTTTTGGTTATATTTTGCATTTGGTACCTTTTGAAATCCAAATAAACATTAGAAATTGAAGCTTGATATTTAAGGCACCTATTATTATATGTTAAACCTTTCACTAATAACAAATTAATGGGTTATAAGTTTTTCTGTAACATGCTGCAAAAGGTACAATTTAGCAAACTGGCTGCCTAAATTGTACCTATATGTCTTCTAAATTGTATTTTCTCAAAAAGTATTAAATTTATGGGTCAAAATAATTAAAAAAGATTAATTTAAAAAATCATAATTTAATACTTGTTTTTTTATAATTTGCCAATGAAATATTAAAAAATTAATAAATAATAGTAAAAAATAATAAATAATGAAAAGATTAGAATAACGAAATAAAACTTGCTTGAATATATTTTTGCAATTAATATACATATTTTTATTTATATTAATTAGTTTTATTATTACAAATTTTCAGTTTTATATTGTTATATTATTGTAGTACAATTTAGGAAACGAGATAGATTTTATAAAAATATCAATGTAATTTTTTTAATAATAAATATCAATGTAATTTGTAAATATGTATATACTATGAATATAAAATATTTTAAAATAAACCTTTCAGAAAAATATAAAAATTCAGTGAAAACTGGCATGATTACATTATTATCACCTACATAAAGAATGAAAAATTTACATCAGATGTACCTGATTTTTTAAAATGCTGATAGCAAGCAGAAAATAAGATGTTAACATGTTAATTTTTTCATCTATATTACTCATTTCTCATTTACTTCATATTTTGGTTCATAAATATTGCTTATGTTAAATGAAACTATAAAATATTGAAGAGGTACGATTTAAGAGACCGGTACGAATTCAGCAACTCTCCCCTGTATTTGAAAATTTTTTTAAATACTTTTTCTATAAATTAACCCGACCACGCTCTTACTTGACCGACTGTACCTCTAAAATTGACATTTAAAATTGATATAAAGAACCGTTAGAAACAGAATGAAATTTGAACATTTTTCATATGTGCCATACCATAACGGACCAGACTGACTCATATATAAGCCAAAAACAAACCCGGAGATTATTTAAAACATGTTAGATGCAAATTATACATGAAAATTTCGTATAAAAAAAATCCAAATTTCTGAAGAAAAATCCTCATCCTCTAAAGGTTAATAAATTAAATTTGACTGTTAAGAATATATCAAATTAATAATAATAAGCCTTATACGGTCGATGCTGGATCTCTATGCATAATAATTTCATCAAGTACATTTTTCTTTTGCCAAAATCAACTATGCGCCGAATGAATTTTCGATCTTTAAAACGCAGTCTAAAAGCTAGAATGGTACAATTCCAATTTCCAAACGCGCGTTTTGTTTACAAACGTCTGCGGGCTCGACGTACAGTAAAAGAGGGACATTAGCCATCGACAAAGAAATCGGCCCGAAATGAACAAATATTTGACAATTTTGTTTTAAAAGATAGAGGAGCTTGGGGCATTATGGAATACCATTTACATTTGAAGCAATACCACAGTCCGATATTGTTTAAAAAATCAAAACCGCATACAATCACAAACTTCAATTATCTATGATTAGTTATTTATAGTCAAAAATTATTTGGGTGAAGTTCCGAAAAGCGGTTACCTCCGATTTTTTTGAAACTGTGTATACTTACGTATTTTGACGCGCTGATTACGAATATGATAATGNAAATTGNCGGAAATTTGATTTTCAAGGTCAAAACTTGAAAAATTGACNTTTTTTTAATTATTTCAGTAAATATTAAAAATTTCAAAAAATATTTCAAACAAAAGTTGTAGATTTCTTCAAAATACACATTTTATGTTCTATTCATTTTTACTGTACGAGTGATAGTTTTCTAGAAAATCAAAGTTAAAGATATATCTCATCGCCCCACCCGTCCTGTGTGACGGGATGAAGCTAGGTCCACGATCGTACGATTCCACATGGGTTTGCAACTTTCCACGCGAAGCTAGTCCCACCGCCCCGTGTGACGGAGCGAAGCTAGGTCCACGATTGTACGGTTCCACATGGATTTGCAACTTTCCACGCGAAGCTACTCCCACCCAACCCACCCCGTGTGACGGGGCGAAGCTAGATCTATGAATGTACGGTTCCACATGGGTTTGTAACTTTCCACGCGAAACTACTTCCACCTCATCCGCTTCGTGGGTCTGCTTTCTTTGTTTCTCTGCTTTATTTAAATAATTTAGGGTAGATTTTCTGTTTTAAATAAGCAAGAAAGTATGCGACGTGTAACAACCTTTCCTGCTATAAGAGTTCACCAGGTACATCTTTAACTTTGATTTTCTCGAAACTATCAATCCTAGGGTAAAAATGAATAGAACATAAAATGTGTATTTTGAAAAAATCTACAACTTTTGTTTGAAATATTTTTTGAAATTTTTAATATTTACTGAAATAATTAAAAAAAAAACATCAATTTTTCAAGTTTTGACCTTAAAAATCAAATTTGCGCTAATTTCCACTATCATATTCGTAATTAGCGCGTCAAAATACGTAAATATGCACAGTTACAAAAACATCGGAGGTAACCGCTTTTCGGAACTTTATCCAATTATTTTACGAAAATGCATTACATGTAAACAAATTAAAGAAAAAAAAACTCATTTGGAGGGTATTATGAGATAGTCGAGTAATATGGAATGGGAGATTAAAAATGAAAAAAACGAACAAAATTTGCAAGAAACAGATTTATGTTTATTTCTACCAATGCAGATTAACTTTAATCTTGGTTTAATTTATTTTCTATCTTTTTTTAGTTCTAAGAATTAGAAAAAGATAAAAAATAAGTTAAACCGAGATTACAGTTAATCTGCATTGGTAGAAATGGACATTAATGATCAAAATATAGCAGGTATCTAGGTAGTCAGTCAATATGGTTCAATTTATTTGCACAAATTACAAATGCATTTCTGAAATATATGATAACATGATGACAATTGTTTCAGCTGAAAAATAATTTGCGGAAGCTAGGACTCTCAAAACGGAAGACACGGATGGGATTGAAACAACTGTTATGCAAACCGTATGTGATTCTAAAACACTCGGTTTCTTGTCGAGAGTAAGTTTTGCATATTTATAACTATGTTTTATTCATTTACACACAATTTAAAAGTATTTAAGGCCCAATTCCACTACTTACTTTAACTGAAATTTAGCTCACAATGTCCAATAGAAGAGTTCTTTTTATACAGGGTGTCCCAGACTTACCGTATAAGCCGTTAATGATAGATTCCTGAGATCATTTTGAGATGAAAATTCTAATGCCAAAATGTCGAGGCTATTATAGTTTTTGAACGGGAAAGGTTCAAAGTTGGCCACAGTCAAAGTTTCGCGCGCTCAGGGACATGGCATGTTGAAAGGGCCCATTTACAACATTATTTATTTCAATAATAAATACTTGTAATAATAATACTTGAAATTATTATTCACTTTATTTGTATACTGTTTGCAAGATCGACTATTCGATCGTGGTAATTATATCTTTAAAATACGAAAATGCGATGCGTGTCGAATTGTCAAAACTTTTGCGTGAAACATGCCGCAGCAGACAAATGATATTTCTCACATGGTGAGAGAAAATCAATATGATTAATACGAAATAAGTTTATTGCATGAAATATGCCAATGAAAAATATAAAAACATTGAGGAAAGAAAATACTAATATGATTTGAAATATTTTTTAATATTAATTTATTAAATAAAATATTTTTTGTTGGAAAAAAATTAGTTATACAATTGTTTTGCGATTACAGAATTACATGCAAAAAACAGGATCTTTAATGTCCAATAGCCGAATCAACGCTAACGTTAAACGTGGCGTTGAATTGTGTAGCTGCAGTAATAAAAAATTTTACATATTGTAATTCACATATATCCGATATGTCGTTCACTCTTTATGAGATTGCTTCTTCGTTTTGAACTGTACGAGCGCGATGTTCAACGACAGCGTTGATTCGACTATTGGACATTAAAGATCCTGTATTCGATGGTAGGTATTCGATAATAATCTGTATTCGATGGAAGGTATTCGATGATAATCTTCATTCGTGGTCACAGTATACTATGCAATTTACGCGCGAACTTTCAAAGAACTGGCAATGAGTCATGGGAGAGGAGAGCGACCTGTATGTGTTGCTGCGACGATTTTTCCTCGCGCTCGCCTGACCCGCGAAGGTCGTCCAGAATTAATTAGTTAAAAACGTAACAGGCCGAACCGAACTTCGCAATTTTAATGTCTGAAGGGCGCCAGGTGCGATTTCCCGCATCACTCTAATATTACCGAATTCCCGAAATCGTAATTTTGGCCATTTAGATGTTGCAATGGCCGCCGGCTGAGCCTTAACTCTAGGCGGGTCGGGGAGAGCGGAAGAGTGTACGTTGCGAAAGAAAAGACACCAAGTTCAGAATTTTAACAAAGTGAAAAAAATATAATTAACTTATCATACAGCGTTTCCGCGCAATTGTTTCGTAACCGCAACCTACGATCGCGAAATCAAATTGGCTTTGCAGCCGTATACGTACGAGCGATTGCAACACGTGGTCGGCTACAACCGGAATTCTTAATGAGCTGACAAAACCTTTTTTTTTACTCGATTATTAAGATTTCGGAAGTCCATTTCGCGACATATTCTTATTTCTCACGATCCGAGCCGATTCCCAACAAAAAGTGCAATTATTAACTAAGTACGAAAAATAGCCATCTCGCGACCTCGAACATTCCCTAGTGACTCGACACAAAAGAAGCTAATAACGCAAGCTGATAATGAGTCTACTCGACTGTCCGTGAGATTAAATTTCCGCGAGAGACTCCATGAAACAAAATCTACGGCGACGAGCCCGAGCCGGCGGACCTCCTCGCGAGAATTATGATCGCCCCGGATCGTCCGCGATTGCACAACTCTACGAAAACGCCGGAGTGGTGGCTTTACAGACGCCTTCGCACAACTTCCTCGTCGTCCCCGCTCTCCTTCGCACAGTGGCGATGCGGTAGGCAGGATTAAGATCGTCCGCTTTCGCTGAGCTCCCACGAGACAGTGAGGCTCCGGGATTTTTGTGGCGCTGCATCGGGTTCTCCCTCGCGTCACCCTTCATCGCTGGCCCATTATCGATTTTCGCCGTAGATTTTATTTCATAGGGTCTGTCGCGGAAATTTAATCTCACGGACAGATGTCTCGAGTAGACTCATTATTAGCTTGCGTTATAGGCTTCTTTTGTATCGGGCTCCGCCGACGCGGTCGATAAGGGCGTAATTCGGCGGCAGCCAAATTCGCGCTTCTCCCTTTGCTTTCTGTGCGGTCGCCCGTCAGGCGTGCACCCGGCGGCCTCGTCTTCTCGGTTGATCAGGCCGAGTCCTCGTTCGCCCGGGGTCACGCTGTCCGTCTGACAGCGTGTTCGCTTCCAGATAAAAGTTCTTTCGGAGTGTCCTCCCTTTTAGGCCCTTCCTTCCGGCCCCGTATGATTCTTCAGCGCTCTGGAAGAAAGACCCGTACGCGCGCTTGACATCCCGTCGCTCTCCGCAATCCTTCCGTTGTCCAGCTTGCTGCATCGCCCGCTTTTTCGTATAGCTTGTAACGCTATCGGCTTACCACTCTCGGTGGTATTATATAATCTACGACTTGTACGATTCAATTAGAAATAAAACTTTAATATGAGACGGACAAAACGATACAAAACGAATACGAAATGACTCTAAAATTCACGGAGTCGCCTATCCGCGTGTACGGATGCGATCCCGATTCTTATATCCTTCACTCGGTTAGGCGAGCCCTTCTGACGGACAGCGTCACGTCACAGTGTTTCTTATGTTAGCCCAAGGGCGATCGGCCAATACAACACTCGATGAAAACTCGCACAAAAAGGATCGACAAGATACGTCGGCGCTCGTCTTTCATTTACTGCGACTGTCATCTCTTGTCTACTGCTATCAGGAAGTGGATGCCGATTTAGTGGGGATCAAATGTCTCCCCACACTTTCAATTTGTTTCTCACCCATCACCAATCGTGAAAATGCTATTTTCGTGTTTTCATAAATCATAAATGACAACTCTAATAGCCAAATGCTAGCAGAACGCTAGCAATATGCCAGCATATTTAAACATGAATATTGAACCGATTCCTGTCCACTGCGCCGCATTAATTTATGAATAAAACTCGATTATAAAAGTTACAGAAAGAAAGTAAATTTTGTATTTAATAATATCTTTCTCGAGAATTTTGTGAATTCATCATGTAACCATTGAATGTTTTAAAAAATTTCATTCTTTAAATTGTGTTTCAGGGAAAGTCAATTCAATATTTCCTCAATCAATTATTTTTCAATGGGACATTTCTCTCTCTCTCTCTCTCTCTCTTTCGCTTTACAAAATACTTTTATTCCATTTCTAAATAATTATAGTTCTTTATCATATTTTTTCAAATTTGTTCAATCAAAATAAGCACTCTTAGATTCCTCTCGTATATAAATCATGTGTAAGAAAACTAAGTCATCTTCCAAGTATCTTTTA
The DNA here is from genome assembly GCA_021460005.1 of Tetramorium alpestre. Taxonomy (NCBI): domain Eukaryota; kingdom Metazoa; phylum Arthropoda; class Insecta; order Hymenoptera; family Formicidae; genus Tetramorium; species Tetramorium alpestre. Next base: position 48,184 of record JAJVSH010000369.1, on the reverse strand, counting down.
TTCTTTTCAATAAAATTTTATTGCAATACTTCTCTATCATTTCTACATTTCAAATCTTGTTAACGAATAATTCATCCTTCTCTTTTCTTAAATTTTCGCTCATAAACGAAAGTATTATAAAAAGTTTTGGGCAATGCGCATTGAATAGGATTTGCAACAAGTTAACTTGATATCCATCTTGCACAACGCAGTATAAATAAGATCATTTCTAATCGAATTTCTAATTCGATAACGAAATTTTTTCTCGTCACTTATATATCTCGCAGTTCTATCCCCTCAATAACTTATTTGCCCATAATATTGCTTTTCTCGTAATATAACTATATATTTTTTGTATGTATTCAGAACTTTTTAGATCGCTTTTTCTTCGGTTCTCTTGTACTCAATGCAAAAGTAATTGAGGGATTTCTTTTTAGAGCTACTTGTCAATGTAATTCGATAAAGTTAAAAAAATATTGTTTCTTCGTCAATTGTTGTAGCATTTTATGACAGAAGATCTGGTTGAGAAACGACAAATATTTTAAGAAGATATTTAGAAATACTTGGTTTAGTCCTTGGTTTAGAAATATATTAGAAATATTCTAGCCACGCGATTAAACGTATGCATCGTGTCGATACTTCATCTCTTACTGAGTCGAGTGCATTATCTCGCTATTTATATTAAATGCATAGTTGTCAAGGAAAAGTTGATCTATTAGGGTAAACCGGATAAGATGGCCATAGTTTTTTAAAATGCAAAAAACATATCTTTATTTTTAATATTTTTTAATACCATTCAGCATATGGCTTCACTGAACCTTAAGGTACATAATACTATTGAGATATAAAAAAAAACTAATTCACAGCAATTTCATATTATTGCATATCATATAATATTGCAACATAAGCATTGGCCATCTTACCTGACTTCTAAATATAATGACCATAGTATTATGGGGGGTATAAATAACATATGTATTTCATGTAAAAAATGTATCTAATTTTTTGTAAAAACTTATAATTTTACATTTTTAATTTTATTTTGTTTTTATAACACATTAAATATATTATTTATGAAAAACAAAACGTAAATATACAAAATGGATCATAATAGTAACTTTTCCGCACGAGGCCAAGTGTAATATCTATAATTGTGAAAAAAATCATCTGTCTACAATATATCAAATTGAAAATATGTAAAACTGCATTATTTTTCAAAATTTTGAAGCAATATTCAGCGGGAACGTTCCAGATGGGTCATCTTATCCAAACTGTGAGGTAAAGATAATCACAGTATTTATAAAAAAAACAGTAAAAACGGAAATAAAAATTATAGTTCACATTACAATTTATATACCTTTATTATATATCTAATATTGATTACGACATTTTAACTGTAATTTATCCGATGTTACTGCAGCAGATTTTAGTGGACACACGAAAAACTTTGCAGGTAGTCAAAAGTAAAAACATGATACAATATTCACAATATCATTATTTCGAATAATGTACGCACATAAACTACTATTATATATCGATCTTCTTTAAAAATGATTTAAAAAACGCACTATTTAACAATTATTTAAAAAATTATAGCCTATGGCCATCTTATCTGGTATGGCCATCATATCCCGATTTACTCTAATATAAGTATCACTTACGAAAGACAAACTTCTGATAATAACCGTGACTTTTGATAACATCTCTCTTATTTTGCATTACTCTTCGTCAGATCAACGAAATATAATTTTAAAAAGTATTTATTAGTAGTATTTATATTTATTTGGACTTATGAATTGATCGTCAGGAATTAACAAGACAAGTATATCTGATAATTGTCTATTTTACTTTGCTATCGCCTAGTATTATATTTTTTATTATTTAGTATTATCTTTATATATTTAGTATTATTTAGTATTATATAGTTTGTTATCTTCACCCTACCAACGTTTTTGCGAATTAAAATAGATGCGTTGTTAATTAACTAAGTCTTACACTGAAGATGATCCAATTTGTAGACCGAAACGTTTGTAATTTATATCGATTTATAATAAAATAAATAAATTTATATTAATTTATAAATAATAAAAGTATTATACACGAATATCCAGTATTGGCTCATAGCTCTTTATATTTTAAATTATTTGTTAATACCTGAGTCTTTATATGTATTTATATTTATATTTATTGTTTATTAACTTATTAAAGCCCATGATCAGCACAGCCAAGATAGCGACAAACTACACTACTCAAAAAAAAAAAAAAAAAAATAGGGAACGCTTTTCACATGGTGAAAAAATGTATTGTTTTCGAACTGCTGTAACTCGGCGAAAAGTTATCGTAGGCATAAAATAAAAAAAGCCTTTTAAAGCTTGAAACTTCTTTCAAATTCTTTTTGCGGATTTTAATTCTTCTTTCTTTAGAAAATGGCAGAATGATAAAGCTCGGTCCGTCAAAATAAAAATTTTTAACTTGACTTTGTTGCATTACATCTGACATGCAAAAAAATCGTAGGGAATTTCTGTTTTCTGCGTCTTATAGCGGGATCTCTCCCCTTTAATTTGAATGGTTGTTGATCGCTGTGCGATTTTTTTTGACCGAGTTAGCGAGGCTTGAAGGAAAAATGGTCATTTTGACTTTGATCACTTATTACTCGTGAACAGATCAACAATATAGTACGCTGCAAAAAAGCATTTAAAAGGTGGAAGTTTGCCCTTTCAAACTCTGTTATTGTTTTCTTCTTAGCTTTATTTTTTCTAACAAAAAATTAAGTTAAAAAATCATGTAAAAATCACATCTTTTACGCTTCTTCTTTAATTCAATATATTGTTACGAAAGAAGGTCCGATCAAAATCGCTAAAACACAGTTTTGTAGTCCGATTATAGCTCAATAAAAAACAATAAAAGTTGTCAGCTAAAAGATTTTTATTTAGGTGTCCATCACATTTGAAAGTGTTGAAATTGCTAAAAATTAAAAGAATCAATTTGCTCTACCGCAATAAATAAATAAAAAATTTCTCAAACAATGAAACACACATTTTGATGCTTGAAGTTTGAACTTTAACACACTGTGGTCTTTTAAAATTTTTTTGTTCTGTACTCTAAAATTTCTACGATTTTTTCTTACTGAATTACAAGACTATGAAGTAAATCTTACATTTTTCTCAAACCGCCGACATTAGCGTTACCCAATGTGCACCACGTGGAGGTTGTCGGTCGGATTTTGCACATCATGTGTGTGTGTGTGTGTGTGTGCGTGCG
>JAJVSH010000369.1:13141-44614 GCA_021460005.1 Tetramorium alpestre | reverse complement strand
GTGTGTGTGTGTGTGTGTTTTGTGTGCGTTTTTAATATTGTGTGTTGCCTCTTCTTTGATCAATTATCGCTTGTAAACGCTCTCGTATATTTATGCACCTCCGAATCAGATCTTGTGGTATTTCATACCAAATTTCTCTCAGCATTTTCGACAATTGATTAAAATTTTGTGGTTGTTCCTCACGATGTCTTAAACGTCGTTTCATCTCGTTCCAAATATGCTCGATTTGATTTAAGTCTGGGCTATTGGCGGGATGATCCAACAACGTGATGCCGTGTCGTTGAAAAAAGCGCCGAGTTACGTTCGCCATATGAGGTCGAGCATATTTATCTTGCATAAATATAAAATTTTGGTGTACTAGAGGCAAAACATGTGGGTTCGAAGAATGTCATTTACATAACGGACATTTGTTATTGCTGGAGGTGGCAGGATCACTAAATCAGTCCGTTCTGTCATTGATACGCATCCTCATACCATTACAGAATCACTATTATGAGCTCGTACTGGCATAACGCAACGTCGATCATAACGTTCATTTCGTCAACACCAAGTACGTATACGCGCATCATTACTGTAAAGACAGAAACGCGACTCGTCGGAAAAGTATACGTTTCTCCATTGTCTCGCAGTCCACTTTATGTGATTGTATGCAAACTGTGCGAACGTAAGTCTTGGTACTCGCGCACGAGAACGAGAATGAAAATCAGTTTCTCTGATTACGAATTGTTTGTTCACATACACCATGTAAATGTTCAAATTCGTTACGAATATTCCTTGCAGTAATTGTCGATCTTTGCAAAGTATAACGAATAATTTCTCGATCTTGTCGGACCATAATTATTCGACAACGACCACTGCCTTGACGTCTCGTATAACGTCCCGTATCTTGGTATCGTGACCAAGCTCTACTCACTACCGAAATAGATACACCAACACGTTGCTCTACATAACGCATGTGAAAGCCTTCCTCTAAAAGTGTAATTATTCAGACCACTTCTGTTGCCGGTAAATGTCTGCGCGGCATTTTGAAAATTTCGCGACACTTGTTACACGCAGTGTAATTAACGACACTTATTACACTTATTACACCCAGTGTAACTAGCGACGCTTATTAGTAGTATGTAGTAGTGAGTAGAGCTTGGTCATGATACCAAGTCAGGACGTTATAGTAGTATATTAGACTCATTAGTAGTATATTAGATTCACAGCATAAGGTAAAAATAAGGTTCACATGGTTTTTCTTTTGTCTGTTTTGTTTGTTAATAAAAAATTGTTTACACAATTTTTTTATTATTTTTTTGCAAAATATAAAAATGTCACTCTATAGAAAAAATGATAAAGATTATGTTTGAAACATTTTTTTGTAGGAGCTTTAGTTTTGTCAGAAAAAATTAAAGGAAAAGATGGTTTTATATTATAATTATATTCAGCTAGATCTGAGTAACATGGAAACAGATCTGCACAAATATAATAGTATAAAAATAAAATCATCGCGCCAAATTTCGAATATTATTATAGTATAATTAGATAAAATTAGATATGTCATCAGATCTTTTTAATTACATATGACCAATTATATATCTGATATATAGGGGAAAGTGATCTAAATTGGCCCCCATTTAATTTTTTGATCATAATTTCTCTTAATGAATACTTATTGCTAAAAACAAAATATCCTTTGAAAGTCTAAACATTTATGCAACTTTTTGCCGTAGACACCATGGATCCTCTCATATTCATATTTAGTTATGGCCAAAAAATTGAAAATGCATTTTATGATTCCAAATCGGCCCCCTGTTCTAAATCGGCCATCCCCATGGTCCAAATCGGCCACTCTCATTTTTATCNCTTTTTTCAATTAAATTTTCAATTTTTTCAACATTATTCGTATTTTTTCAAGAAATAAAGGAAAACTAGGCAGTTTTTTGTACTAAATTTAAATTTTATTGAAACTTAATAGTTACATACATATTAAATTTTGAAGAAACTCTTAACAAAAATAAACCTCATGTTTCTACCGGACAAAACTGAAAATGATTTATAAAACTGATAGAAATAAATCAAAATCAAAATTATTCAGAATTTTCCGTCTTATAGTAGCTTTCAGGAACATTTTTGTATAATAAGTATGTTTGTTTGTATAATAAAAAAATAAAAAATAAATTATTTCATTAATAAAGAAAAAAAAATACTCTGAAAAACAGTCTTAATGTTTTGAAATTAAAAATAAAATAAAAAAGGGATGGCCGATTTGGAACCATTAATTGTGGCCGATTTAGACCACCCTCCCATTTCTCATATGAATTTCGTGAACACAACAAGAGCTTTCAGGAAACTTTTTCTTTTTAATAAAAGCACTTTGTCTATAAAATTCTCCAAATGTTCTCAATGAAAAAAATTTTTTCCAAAAAAAACAAAATTTTCCTCAATGCGATAAATAGAAATGAGAATTGCTCAAAATATGTTCTGGTTCACACAGAAGCAGAATGTTAACTGATAAACGTCAAACTAATGACAAATAATCAGCTATCAATAGTGCCCCTAATTACACTATTGGCATGATCGTAAGTGCTGTGCTTTTTATGAAAGGGGAGTGGCCGATTTAAACAAGGGGCCATTTAGACCACTTTCCCCTAATTATACAGAGTGAATTTTTAGTTGTGTGACACCGGGCAATGGTAGATAGAAGGGACTGTGACAAACAAAAAAGTCCCATGCCATTTTGTAAAATTCGCAATAATAACCAAGATATTAATTTTTTAAGTCGTGCGAATGAGAGCGCGCCGTGAGGAGCTCGCGAGCCTGCCCGGCGATAGCACGGCCCAGCATAAAGAGTATAGGCTGCCGGCGCACCGGGAGGGCAAGGGGAAAAGCGCGCCGCTACTCGTGCTTACAGCTCAGCCCCTCCCACGTCTCACCGCACTGCGCCGCACCGCGCCGTGTCGAAAGTCGCAACACACACTCGCTCGATTACGAGACTACTTACAATTAATAAAACAGCAAAATAATTCAAATAGAAATGATAATAAGTTCTGGAATAAATGAAATCGACACAGAGAAAGAAGTCAGGCATCTACGGAGAAACTGATTATTTTCTATTGTAATTCGCGTTACTTCTCTGTATTGAATCTGAAAGACATGATGCCGTTTCATATCGTTCTCTCCATTTATAAAAGAAAATATTCTAATATAAGAAAATATACTATGATCGAGAATTAATTTTTCATAAAGATACTATTTGCAACATAACATTTTCTTATCGTTTTCTTTTCCACGACTCGTAAATTAACAGAAATCTATCATAATTGAGTTTTTTCATTCTCGAGATAAAATTATTTCATGGCAAGGAACCGCTATCGTTTTCACACCACCTTGAGGTAAATAGCTTGGCGCGTTTTTTTTTTACGTGATTTCTCCAGTAGGCCTAATCCACTTTTGTACATTTAATGTAATAACTGTTCGAAGTGCCTTCCTCGTGCTTGTAAGCAGAGTTCGGCTCTTCGAGTTATTTGTTGCGTCGCACGGTGCGCCATATCCGGCGTGATGGTATTAAAGGCCGCTAAAATTGCTTCGCGTACCTCATTTTCGGTATCCTCACGCCTGTGCTCGACTGAAGCTTTGATAAAACCCCAAACAAAATAATCTAGCACGTTCAAATCTGGCGACCGTGCCGGCCAAATGATTGGGCCACCTCGACCCATCCACTTGTCCGGAAACGCGTGTCTAAAATTTCGCGTGCTTGACGGAAGAAATGTGCGGGAGCTCCGTCGTGTTGAAAAATCAACGTTTCCCGCATGCGAAGAGGTACGTCTTCCAAGAATATCGGCAGTTCGTTCTCAATGAATGTTGTATATCTTTCTCCATTGAGACGTCGCGAAAGAAAATATCTCTCAGTTCTTTTTTTTCTGTCACGTAACAGAGAATTGAGGAAAGAAACACTTAAAATTTTTCAATTTTGGGAAGGTCTTTTAAATCGTAGTTTTTTCTTAGCCTGGCTATCTCGAAATTGAGTATTATGTAGAAGCATTTTTGGGTTTCTATAAATTATACGCAAAACATTGTTGCTTTACATCGAATTACCATATATAAACATAATCGCAGTAGCGTAACAGCGACTCATGACTTCAATTAAAACCGATTATTTAATTGTGCAAAATTTTCTTTGTTTCTTTTGAGCACGTATATGAATCAAAGTATTGATCCGATTCGCCCTGTGATCCAATTCGTCTCAGTCTACCCTACATGCAAATCAGAACTTTCCTCTTCAGCGCTGTAAAACATGTTCCCGCACTTATCGATTTATTAAAATTGTAGCATTCTTATGTACCCCGATCGCGGAAATACCTAAATAAAAAAAAAATAAATATTTCCACGTGAGATGAAATACTCTCTTCTTAAGGGGGAAGAAGATAATAAAAATTATTGAATGGATGACAACGGAAAGCATTTTATCCCTGGAAAATTAATACATCAGTATTATAACTTTTTAAAAACATGATCCGTTTGCATTTTATGGCTGTGACTTCTTCACTAAGAAAAATTTCAGATATCATTGTAGTTTTGCGTCTTAATAGCGGATCTGTTATATCTATGTCTAAAATTCTATTATCTAACTTACTTGCAAATCATGTTGTATGTATATTTTAACTCAATGCTGGGATTTATTTGCAACTTTCGACTTCTCGACCAGATTTCTCGACTCACGCCGGCTGCCCGCACTTCTCTCGCTCGTAACAAATAAACGCGGCGACCGCGGCGGCCGTGATTATGTATCTTTTAAAAAAGTAAAAATGTGAAAGATGAGCAGATTTATGACTCGAATATTTGTAATTTCATTGGTCAACACCTAGTAAATTTGTTCACTTTTCACATTTTCATTTTTTTAAAAGATACATAGAATACGTTTCATTTAACGCTCGAAATGCTCGCGGGCATCGCTGGTTTTTGTTTAATATTTGATGAACAATAAGGGTGAAATTATTCCACGAGCGTAACGAGCGTTAACCCTCAGGGTATTATCTATAAAATAGGGCCGGCGTAAGGGTGGGTCGAGCGGGGCTGTCGCCCTGGGCGCTGTTTTGGCAGGGGCGCTACAAGGTCTAGATGAACGACGGGAGAGGAAGGAAAGTTTTTGCATTCATATTTACACATTTGGCTCCAAAATGACGGTCGCTAACTTCCAAATGTTTCATCTAGACTGCAATCCACTTGATGTTACAAACATTTGGTGAACGATTACAGTAAGCCATTGAGTACTTCAACAAATTCACGAATATAAATGGCAGGATATATTTCCTAATTTATGGACTGCTTTTCAAATATTTTTAACAATCACAGTAACCGTGGCTTCAGGAGAACGAAGTTTTAGCAAATTAAAACTTATTAAAACTTATTTACGCTCTATCATGCTTCAGGATAGGTTATCAGATCTGGCAATATTGTCAATTGAAAATAATTTCAATTAACAATATTGCCAGAATCAAAAGAATGCAAAATCTCAATTACGGAGAGATAACTGAACATTTTGCGAAGGCTAAGGCACGAAAAGTCTACATTTAAAATTATTCACAAGTATACTTGCAATTGATATATAAAATGAATAAAAGTAGAAAATAAAAAAATTTTAATAGAAACTTTCGCGAGGCATATTGCTTTTTCGCGGAGTACTGTATATCGATTTGTTTACGAGTAATAAGTGATCAAAATCAAATGACCACTTCTGCTTGAAACCTCGATTAAAAAAAATCGCACAGCGATCAGCGACCACTCAAATTAAAGAGGAGAGATCTTACTATAAGACGCAGAAAACAAAAATTCTCTACGATGTTATGCACGCCAGATGTAACGCAGCAAAATCGTGTTAAAAATTTTTATTTTGACGGACAAAGCTTTATCATTCTGTCGTTTTGTAAAGGCAGGAGATAACTAGAATCCACAGAAAGAATTTGAAAGAAGAAGGTTTCAAGCTTTAAAATGCTTTTTTTATTTTGTACCTACGATAATTTGTCGCCGAGTTACAGCAATTTGATAATAACCCATTTTTTTAGCATGTAAAAAGTGTTCTTTATTTTCTTTAGTAGTATGTATAACTTTATATGATTACATACAGGGTATATCAGACCACCCGTGCCAGCCGTTTAAAAAGCGTATAAATTTTTTTGATAAAAAATCCTAAAAGTTTTGATAATTAAATCGGTTATGCTCTATCGAATGATGATATTTTCAACTTCCGGTATTGACCAGAAATAGGCTATTCAGACCGGAAGTCGAATTTTTTAAATGGAACATGGTACTTTCTATTGCAGATTCGAATTACGATCGAATAAAAAAAAGTAAGAAACTTTTGTTTCAAACATTTTTTTTGAAAACACCTCCATTGACCTTGAAATAATCTTGAAAGAATGCGATGTTAAAGTGAACTGTAACTGCTCTTGGCGTTACCTAGGACTAACGACGAGGACGTGGCAGCTTTCTGGTCCCGTGCATGCGTATGCGTGCGCGTGTGCGTGCGTGTGCATGCGCATGCGTGTGCGTGCGTGTGCGTGCATGTGCGTGCGTGCGCGTGCGTGGGTACGCCCGCGCATGTTTGTGTATGTGTATGGAGTCACAGACCCCACATGGCTCATCAGTTTCGCGGTATTTATGGACTCCAAACTGCCCTCCATAGGGGGGGTGTAATGTGTATGTATGCGTAGCACGCGTATATAACAAAGATGTATCACATCAAGCGCCAGGTTTTTGTCGAGAAATTGCGATGTTGCAAGGAAATGATAAATAATAATGTTTATAAATGCTCAAAATGCCTGCCACCATAATTCACACATTGCCGCAATCGTCTTTTGATGCTATCAGTAGCTCGTAGGACTTCTACGTAGCTCAGCAACTGGCAGGCATTCCGAATTCGCTCCTTCATATCGTCTCTTGTTGTTGGGCGATGTTGTGTATACACAACATGCGCTCGCGTACGCACACGCGCGCACGCACACGCGCACTCATACGCATGCACGGGACCAGAAAGCTGCCATGTTCTCATTGGTCCTAAGCTGAATAGCCTATTTCCGGTCAATACCAGAAGTTGAAAATATTATCATTCGATAGAGCATACCCGATTTACTTATCGAAACTTTTAGAATTTTTTATCAAAAAAATTTATACGCTTTTTAAACGGTTGGCATTGGTGATCTGATACACCCAATATAATAATATCCAAAAGGAGCGATATGATTTTATCTTTACATTATTATATTTAAGCAGATCTGTTTCCATATACATATATGTATATACAGGATGTCCGGTATGAAAGTTTACAGCCGGAAACTGGGGGTAGAATGGGTCAAACTGAGAAGAAAAGTCATGTACCATTTTATAAAATTCGCAGTAGTTATCGAGTTATTAATAATAATGTCTAACAATAAGCGAATAAGCGCGCGGAAAGTCGATGGGTAGAACGCAGCAAGCGACTGAGCGGCGGGAGGCGGGATCATCGAGCAACGATTGGCGAGCGGGGAGAGATGCGGGACGTAAGACAGCGCGCCAGAAAAATATTGTCACGCAACGAGCGGCGAGCGACGCTGACATAAACATCGTGCCGAGAGAGAAATTATTGTCCCCTCGATGGTGTGGTCTCGAAAATGATGCGCTATCATTTCCACACCACCTTGCGGTAGATAGCTTGGTGTGTTTTTTTATAGTGGTGTCCCCAGTAAGTCTAATCTACTCTCATAATTTAATACAGAAATTGTTCAAAATGCCGTCCTCTTTCTCGTAGGCAAAGTTCGACCCTTTGAACAATGTCGCGCGTTGCACGATGCGCCATGTCTAGCGTAATGGTACCGAAGACTGCAATGATAGCTTCACGTACTTCGTTTTCTGTACTATTACGCCGATCCTCGACTAGATTTTTTATGTAGCCCCATATAAAAAAATCTAGTACGTTGAGGTCTGGCAAACCGTACTGGCCAGGTGATCGGGCCACCTATCCATTTATCTGGATAATTCGTGTTTAATATATCGCGAATTTGCCGACAAAAAATGCGCGGAAACTCCATCATAAATATTAATTCTCTACGCACGCGAAGAGGTACATCTTCTAGAAGTTCCTGCAACTGATTTTGTAGAAAATCTGCGGAAATTTGGTCATTTAGGCGCAGTGGTAAAAAATACGGATCGATCTAAAAATTTTAAAGAGAAATTTATAGCTTTATTATAATAAAAAAGATTACTTTATTTTTACGGTTTACACTCACCACTTGGTTTCCGATTATTCCAGCCCATACGTTACTGAACCAGCGAAATTGAAATGTGCCTTTTCGGTCAACGCGAGGATTTTCATCTGCCCAGTATAAATAATTACGCGAATTAAATACACCGTTCGGCTTCATCGGTCCATAAAATAATATCTGGGAAAGATAAATCTCGTCTGCATTATACAAGGAACCCTGCGTATGATTTTTCGATGATTATTATACGTTAAAAGTACCATAAAAATAAAAAAGTTAATAATGGATAATACCTTCACAGAAATTAATTCGCGGTTTAAAGTCTCTAGGTAAAAATTGTTGCACCCGATACGTTGCTAATGATAATCCATTAATTCATTAATACGTAGAATTTGATGCTGTACCGCGAAAGATTGAGCTCATGTACCGCACCACGCACACTGATCCCCGGATCTCAATGGAATATGTCGAGAATTCTTTCTTCATCTCTACACGCCGATACACTGGTGCATTTCCTGCATTATGCACAAGACACCCTGTTTCGAGTAATCTTTGTACAACACAAAAAATTATTATGGAAGTCGGATAATGTTCACGTTCTGGAAATCGTTCCGCATACATTCGAGCTGCGGCACGCGCATTTTCACCCACAAACCCATAGGCCACTATCATGTCTATATACTCTTCCCGAGTAAATTGCATGGTCGCTTTGGCACTACACGAAATTCGAACGCGATTGATGAGAATCGTAAATGCAAATTTGGAAAGAAAACAAATGACAACTGTAATCTGCCAAAGCAACTTTTACGATGTATTTAATTCGCGTAATTATTTATACTGGGCAGATGAAAATCCTCGCGTTGTCCGAGAAAGCGCATTTCAATTTCGCTGGTTCATTAACGTATGGGCTGGAATAATCGGAAAACAAATGGTGAGTGTAAATAAACCGTAAAAATAAAGCAATTTTTTTATTAATATAAAAATATAAATTTCTCTTTAAAATTTTCAGATCGGTCCGTATTTTTTACCACCGCGTCTAAATGACCAAATTGACGCGGATTTTCTACAAAATTATTTGCAGGAACTTCTAGAAGATGTACCTTTTCGCGTGCGTAGAGAATTAATATTTCAACACGATGGAGTTCCCGCGCATTTTTGTCGGCAAATTCGCGATATATTAACACAAACTATCCAGATAAATGGATAGATCGTGGTGGCCCGATCACCTGGCCAGCACGGTCGCCAGATCTCAACGTACTAGATTTTTTTTATATGGGGCTACATAAAAAAATCTAGTTGAGGATCGGCGTAATAATACAGAAAACAAAGTACATGAAGCTATCATTACGGCCTTCGATACCATTACGCCAGACATGGTGCATTGTGCAACGCACGACATTATTCAAAGAGCCGAACTCTGCGTATGAGAAAGAGGACGGCATTTTGAACAATTTCTGCATTAAATTATGAGAGTGGATTAGGCCTACTGGGAACACCACTATAAAAAAAATGAACCAAGCTATCTACCGCAAGGTCGTGTGGAAATGATAGCGCATTATTTTCGAGACCACATCATCGAGGGGACAATAATATCTTTCTCGGCGCGATGTTTATGTCAGCGTCTTCTTCTTCTTCCGTTAGTCCTAGCTCCTGATCTCTTTCGAGATACAATTCGGCCAAATTTATGCCAGCGTACTCGCTCGCCGCTCGCTGCGTGACAATAGTTTTCTGGCGCGCTGTCTTACGTCCCGTGTCTCTTCCCGCTCGCCAACCGTCGCTCGATGATCCCGCCTCCTGCCGCTCTCAGTCGCTTGCCACGTCCTATCCACGACTTTCCGCGCGCTTATTCGCTTATTGTTAGACATTATTATTAATAACTCGATAACTACTGCGAACTTTATAAAATGGTACATGACTTTTTTCTCGGTTTGACCCACTCTACCCCCAGTTTCCGGCTATAAACTTTCATACCGGACGCCCTGTATATATATATATATATATATATATATAATCGGATCTAGCCGAATTATAATTATATTCGACTAGATTTGAGTATACATGGAAACAAATAAATATAATAATATAAAGATAAAATCATATCGCGCCAAATTTCTGATAATATTATATATAATTAAATAAAATTACATATGTCATCAGATCTTTTTGGATTTAATTATATGTATATGGCTAATACATGATAGGATATAATATCATATATGTACATAATCTTATATGTATAATTACATAAGTTTATTTTTTCTCAGGAAATGACAAGTAGCATAGCTGAAGTTGAAACAATTTTTATTTAAATTATTTTTTTTAAATTTAATTCTTACATTTATTAGTTGTAAAAAGAATGTGTATTAATGCAATGCATATAGATGCAAGACAATATTATTTTAAATTCATATAATAATCATAGAAAAGGGTGACATTCATTGGAACACTTTTATCATTTGTCGTTTCGCCATGCCTGATCGCGCGAAACGCCTGATCGTAGCCTTGTCATTCGTTAAATATAATCGCTCCTTTTTAAAAACTTTTATAGCCTCGACATTTTTGTAGGATTATTGTCTTGAAATATTCTAAGCAATCTGTTATTAAGGAGATATACGGTTTTAGAACCCTCTGTGTACATAAATTCACAAAAGAAAGAAAACATGTGTATACGGACATATACAGTTATGGTCAAAAGTATTAGGCCTATTAAAATAAAATTTCTTCAAAAATAATATTTCTATAAAAACAGCAATACATTATACCATACCATCGTCGTATATACCTGTTGCGGAGCGCGCTAGCAAGAACGCGCGGAGTGAAGGGAACGAGTGAGTGAGCGAGGGGCAGCAGTAGAACGGATAGCGTTGGTCGGACGAATAATAATACGACACTTAATATAAATAATACGATAATTTAATACAAATAATACGATAATTTAATAAAGAACTGATTACAACATGATATAATAAGGTTGAAAGTAATTTTGATCCGCGTGACGCGAAGGCTCCCGTCAACGGAGGCTAAACGATGTAAAATGAGAGCGTGAAGCTTGGATCCCTCCGCAGGGATTTTTATACCCAGCAAATTCTTTGTCTGGACGATGAAACATTCGCGCTTGCAAGTGTAAGTTTCTGGCATTTTCTATGGTATTCAAGCTCTAAAAAAAGTGCAAGCAGAGGGGGGATAAAATGTCTCAAGGTGGTCGTGATTTATTGCTGCAAGGTCAAGTACAGAAAGCTGCATCTCGCAACTTAAGGGGGCATATACACCTAGCCCGGGGAAAAAAGAGGTAATTTTTGTGAATTTTTTTAAGGGAANCTATTTGAATTATCGGATCGGGATTTTTTTAGCTAAAAGTATACACTTTCGAGAATATTTTCAATTTTTTTTTATTAAAAAATTTTACAAATTTACGGAGTATTAGAGTCGTCTACGGAGTGCCGCAAAAAAAACGGTAACCAACAGCATTTCGACAAAAATCAGTAGATACTATAATCTAGTTTTTGTCATAGGATTTTTTTTCGATTCTTAGTTTTTGTTTTTTGGGCAAAAGTAAGAACAAATTTTTCTTTGAAAACCGCTATTTTAAGTTCAAACGTCCGCCATTTTATCAAAAATCAATATTTTCAAAATCGGCTATGACAAAAACTAGATTATAGTATCTACTTTAACAATCTTTTTGGTTTTTTGCTTCAGATGATTTTTGACGAAACGCCGTTGGTCACCGTTTTTTTGTGGCACTCCGTAGACGATTCCAGTTCTCCGTGAATTTGTAAAATTTTTTAATAAAAAAAAAATTGAAAATATTCTCGAAAGTGTATACTTTTAGCTAAAAAAACCCCCGATCCGATAATTCAAATAGTTTTCCTTAAAAAAATTCACAAAACTTACCTTTTTTCCCCGGGCTAGGTGTATATGCCCCCTTAAGATACATCTCGATTTAATAATTATCGCCGATGTTTTGAAACTTGAGACACCGCGGTGTAATTCTCGAACATTCGAAATGCTGCTGCACGATTCTCGAGCTCACTGTTGCGCAATTCTAAAACATTTGAAACGCTATTGCGCGAATCTCGAACAATACCATTTGATAGAGCAAAGTTTTAACTTTAAAAATCCATCTTGCAAGTTGTTGTACGATAATTTTTAACGAAGATTTTTGCTTGTGATACGCCTAAAAGTAACAAGAAAATTTTTTGTTTTGCCAGACTCGTAATTTTTGGTATGTAAAAATGTAAAAATTAGCAAAATTTGAAAGATTGATTTTAAGAAAAACTTAAATATCATACAAATTGTTCGAAAGTGAAAATTTTAAGTTTAAAAATCCTTTTTTTAAATTTGGATTTCGAAAACTTTTGACAAAATTACAGTTGCTTGAATTTTACTTATTTTTTGAGGAAATATCAAGTGTTCCCTTAATTTCTGTAAATTGTTTTGAAAAAATCTGAAAAACTTTTCAACTTATTCCATGTGAAAAAATGAAGTTTTCTCTACAATTCTTTTTTCTAATAAAATTTCTTTGTGTTTTCTTATTTTTGAGTTATCAAGGGTTAAAGAAGAAATAGTTAATAATTAAAATAGACATTTTGTCTTTGATTGCTCATATCTGCATTAAAAATTATCCTACAGCAGCTTGTAAAATGAATTCTTAAGATTGAAACTTTGCTCGGTATATGAAACGGTATAAACAATGATGGTATGGTGTAATGTTCTGTCTTCTGAATGCGCCCAATCTTTTAATGTTAATATCAATATTCAAATATATTAATCGAAGTCAATTCTGTATCTTTTAAAAGAGTGAAAATGTGAAAAGTGAGCAGATTTACTAGGATATTTGTAATTTCATTGATCAACATCTAGTAAATTTGCTCACTTTTCACATTTTCACTTTTTTAAAAGATATCATATACAGAATCGATTCCCTTATTTCTAAAATTAAAATTTATTTTTCCGTGTTGTGTTGTATTATCATCCAATTTATAATTTACATTAGTTTTTGTTTACATGAAAAAAGTTTATGTAAATATACTGTAAACAAAATACGTAAACAATCCATGTAGACGCATAATCTTGAAATGTACGGCAGAACCCTGGTCGTACACACGCGGTCATTAATGCGTGAACATACCGGCTGCGCTTGCTCAGAGTGCATACACACGCGCATACGCACACACACATGTATACTAACCTAATACTAACCTAAAAAGTATACTAAAATAATAGTGAAGTAAATAAGAAAAGTGAAACTTTCAAAATGAACTTACAAAATGAGTAACCAGTCCAATACTTCCTTAGTATGTATTAATGCGTCTTTCTGTTTCCACATGCTTTGATATTGGAAAGAAAGAGACGCATTCTGAACTGGCGCAGTCGGTATGTCCAGGCATTAATGACCGCGTGTGTACAAGAAGCGGTCGGTAAACCGATAAGGAAAGGAACTCGGAACCACCCTTCGATGCTGAATGCCAGTAAGCAAGAGACATGGATTACCGATAGCAGAGCGTCTCGGTATATTACCGTATAGATGTGTGGTTTAGCGAGTATCGTAAAGTGTCAAGGTGCAGTCCCATGAGCTAGCGTACAGTGTTTTGGCGTATGGCGTAAAGAAACTAGGCCAATCACAAGCTATACGCCCGTTTTTATTACTAGAGCACGGATTTCACGCTGATTTTTGCAGCGTTCCAGCATAACATTCCACACTATTCCACACACACGCGCATACGCACACACATATGTATACTAACCTAATACTAACCTAAAAAGTATACTAAAATAATAGTGAAGTAAATAAAAAAAGTGAAACTTTCAAAATGAACTTACAAAATGAGTAACCAGTCCAATACTTCCGTAGTATGTATTAATTTATAAAAACGTTCCCTTAGAATATTTTCATCTTTATTTTAAAGTTTTATCATCCTTTGTATGTTAAAAATGTTTTAGTAAGTACACTAATTTACTGTTTATTTCAGAATATTAAATGTGGTTATTGCGTTATTGTAATGTATTAGTTGTTATACACATAAGGAAATATTGTGCCACAAATGTTTTGAATGCTATGATGAAGAGAAGCATTCTATGTATATATTTATCAATAATAACTTATCGTAACTTTTGGAAAGTGTTAGTGGTAGTACATATAAAACTTATAGCTTTCCAACAATGTAACTATAATTTCTGATTTCCTTTCATTAATTTAATTTATTCTATTATTACAGCAGATGCATATAGTGATTCTTTAATGTCCGAAGTAAAGGAAGAGCTTAAAGTTTTGAATATTCCAATTGCACAAAAAGATGCTATTAACTATTTTACAGCCATGCTATCTCCTGAAGATAAATATCGCAAGCAGATTTGAAGGCGAATGCAAGCAGAAATAGGTTTACGAATAACAAATTGTTTCTGTATATATGGTGAAACAATTTGCAATAATTTGTTAAATGTCTGGTTACTCGAAAATAATTAATAAATTTTTCTCTATCTTCGAAAATCATTTTTTGCACCAAATTGTCGTTTGCTCCTTGTAATAATCGTCGTTCTGTTGTAAATATTAGTTTCCCAAAATTGTTGAATCTTACATCTATTTCGAAAATTTATCTCTTTTCTTCTCTTTAGATCTCATTATTTTGTGTAATATATATAATTTTATCAATTTCTGTTTAACAGCTTTTTTGCATAGATTATTCGGGCATTTGTAAATTTTTAAATATTTTATTAAATTTATTAACGCAACTTCCAACATTTTAACGAAGTTATAACGCACATTTATTTTCATGTCAAACGCACATGATTTCATATATAGATATATGTATATGTTAAAACGTTACGTTGAAAGTTCACTCCACTGTCCCATGGAGCATATTTACGCCAGCGTTATGATCAATAAGCCAATTAAAAGATCTCTTGAGTATCCATTTTGAAAATGAGCTTTGCATAAAATATTGTGATTGGCTTATTGATCTTTACGCCGACGTAAATACGCTCCATGGGACAGTGGATGTTAATGCTGACGTATCGAAAACGGGCGTAAAGTCTGTGATTAGCTTAGTTCCTTTACGCCATACGCCAATACGCTGTACGCTGGCTCCATGGGACCTGCATCTTCAAACGGCGGAACGGTGTCTCTTGGCGACAACAACAGTGCAGAGTGATTAGCGAGGGAACTATTCAAATCGAAAAGTATATTGATGGAGCGTGGTATAAATCACGAATCGAAAAAGTTCTCTACATACCGGAAGTGAAAAGGAATCTGTTTTCGGTTGGCGTGTGCACTTCGAGGGGTCAAGACGTAGTTTTCAGTAGAAAATACGTGAAAATAAAAAACGGTAATGAGGTGTTTGCATACGGTGTCAAACAAGAGAACGAAATCTTTTGAATGTTGTTTCGGGTGAAGTGTGTAAAGGCAACCGATGAGGCGAAAACGTGACAAAAACAGATCTTCAGGTATGGCACGAGCGATTTGGCCACGTGAATGGACGCGCGTTGCGTGAGCTAGTCAAAAAAGAGCTAGTAGAAGGGGTCGAACTGCCGAAAACTGGTGAAGTGTTCTGTGACTCGTGCCAAATCGGAAAATCTTACAGACGAGCATTTCGAAAGGAACATGTTCGTGCAGCTACGGTGCCTGGTGAAGTCATACACACAAACGTGTGTGGACCGATGTCTACACAATCTCTGGGAGGTGCGCGTTTTCTCTTAACGTTCAAGGATGATTCAATGAGTTTCTGTCATATATTAATTGTGTCATAATTGACACGTGTTTTTAGAAAGTGACATGCAACAAATTTTTTACTTTCACTTTTTAAAAACACGTGTCAACTTATGAATTTTCAATATTTTTCAATAATTCTAGTCTATGCGATAGCCACGCAAATAAACTTTAAGAAAAAATTTGGTTTTTTTATTTCAGGCTCTTGGTTCTTGAGATATCGTGTTAACTGTTCATTTTTTCAACGCTATGCCTCTCAATTAATGTCTCAGAATTTTGGAATGAAAATTTTGCTGTAAAAATTTTTTTCACATCTTGACATATGTATTAATAAATGTGTAAAAAATTAAAATCGTATATTTTCTCTTAAAAAAATTCCAAAGACGGCCGTATTTTTAGTGCGGTTACATGAGAATGTAACCTTAATGTAATGTAATCCTTAATTGATCAGACAGCGCGCGGTTGGAGTACGTAGGAATGGCCGATATATTCACGAAGGCCCTACCGAGGGATCGCTTTTGTGTGTTGCGTGAAAGTATGGATATGACTGAATGTATGACACGCATAAACGGTGGAAGTTGGAAAAGGTTAATGCTTGTTCGTTTTTTCTTCTGCGCGCCAATTGAAATAAAGAAAAGGGCGCGTGAGCCGAGCGCGGTTGTCGAACGGCTAGTAACAGTCAGTCGGTCAATCAGTCGGTCGATCGTCTCGTGCTGTCTGTTGTAAGTCTCTATAGTCTTTCGTGTGATACGATAATAAAATTTACTCAAAGTTGTTATCGTTAAAGAAACTATCTGGAATTTTCTTCTCACTTGAATTAAGAATATTTTTCTTTTCCTGCGAATTGAAATGCTACAATATAATTATTTAGAGATATTTACAACTATGAAATTGTTAACAACTTAAGTCGATAAAATAGTTAATATATTAACTATTTTAAGTAAATAAATAAGAAATTATTCAATTTTTGATTGTTTTTTTATGTTTGTTTAATTATTTATTTATTATTTTGTTTATTTGTTTACTTATGTATTTATTTATCCATTTATTATTATATATTATGTATTAATTAATATTTATGCATATACAGTAAACGTGGAAGATCCATGGCATGTTGCGCCTCTGCATATTCCGGCCGCGCGCTGTATGATTAGTAATAAATCTGCATTCCTACGTATTCTAATTAACTGTAATTGTTAATAACTCGGTAAATAATGATTCGAGCCAAAAATGGAAAAAAACTTGTTCTAAATT
Source organism: Tetramorium alpestre (assembly GCA_021460005.1). Taxonomy (NCBI): domain Eukaryota; kingdom Metazoa; phylum Arthropoda; class Insecta; order Hymenoptera; family Formicidae; genus Tetramorium; species Tetramorium alpestre. The sequence continues at coordinate 27,439 of JAJVSH010000369.1, read as the reverse complement.
TTACTCTTTTTCACCCTGTGAAATATAATTAACAGTTATGGGACATCCTGTGTATGTGCATATACAGGGTGTCTGATTTAAGATTGCCAACCCGAAAACTGAAGGTAGATTCGATCAAACCGAGAAGAAAAGTTATGTATCATTTTGCAAAATTTGCAATAGTTATTGAGTTATTAATGATTAAAAATAGCCATATTAGCCCGGCCTACCGCCGAATACAAGCGCGCGGGGAGATACGACCGCCCAGCATCATTGTTACCAAGATCGCGAGGAGTTGTTTGGCAAAAAATAGGGGGACAATCGCAGCTCAAAACCGCCGCTTTTAGGCATTGCCGCGTAAAGTAAACATCTTGGTAACAACGACGCTGGGCGGTCATATCTCCCCGGCGATTTTTAATCATTAATATCTCGTTAATTATTGCGAAAATTGCAAAGTGGTAGAGGAGTTTTCGACTCAGTTTGGTCCGTTCTGCTCACAAAAATTGGCGCGACAATTTTGTGACACCCTGTATATACCTGTGAGCTTTCAAGCGAGAAAAAGCAGTATTGCTTAATTCACGATTACAATATATGTAGTAAGCATAATATTTGTTCCTTTTTTACGGGAATAAAATCAAAATCCTTAAAATCTTTATTTACGTTTCATGGCATTATGCTCAAACTAAAACAACTAAAAGAATTCTCAAATATGAATCATATTGTCGCTGAACGAGATATACATATAAGCCTATAAGACGTGACACAGACTTTTGCATAACGCATAATACATAACACATAAGGAAATCAATCAATCAGAGTTCTTTATTTTCACCCTAGAGAGAGAAATGAAGAACTCGAATTGATTAATTTCTATATGCGTTATGCAAAAGTCTGTGTCACGGCTTTATAGATTACTTTTCTACATAAATGACATTTTAACCATAATTTACATAATATACGTGTAGATGTAGACAATCGTATTTTACGCGTAAACGCCCAACCTAGTGTACGACTTCTCCACAACGAACGCACAGTCATGTGACTCGTTTGTTTCGAGATCTTCTTTTTCCCGCCTTTTCTTTTTACACTCTCTCGCATAATGTCCTTTTTCTTGGCACTTGAAACACTGCAGTTTTGCTTTGTCTTTCACATTGCGTTTCTTTTTCGCGTCTTGAGAGTTCGATTTTCCATTTTTCTTCGTACTCATTTTTCCCGTCACTGACAATGAGAAAGCTCCCGGAACTTTGTCATTCGACGTTAAACGAGCCTCCTCGCGAAGAAGTCTCTCTTGCAGATTTTCGAGCGTCTGCATATGTACTGGCACGTTATCCCACGCAGTCTGAAACGTTGCGTACTTCGGTGACAAACTCTCGAGTACCTTTACCATAATTGTCGTATCGAACACTTGTTCGCTTACATCGATCAACTGCGCAGCCATATTCTATATCTTCGCCACGTGCTGTACCATCGTGTCTCTCGGAGACATTCGATACTCATACAGTTTCGTCATGAGCAACAGTTTATTCGATGCCGATTTTTGTTCGTGCACACTGGACATTTTGTCCCACATTTCTTTGGCCGTTACATTTCTTTGGCTCGAACAAGTTAGCAGCGGTCGTAACTGTTCCGCCTCTATCGCCAACGAGAGCAAAAACATCGCGTGCGCCATTGTCCGCCAACCATGTTTCCTTGGCTTTTTTTTTATCAGCCTTTTCCGACATCTTTCGCAACCCATCGACGTTGTATATACGATGCGCGATAAACAACATTTTCATTTGGAATTTTCATCCTTGAAAGTCCTCGCCGTTGAACTTCGTCACACTTCATGTGGAGATCACGTATTCGGACATCTTCGCTACATCTCTTATTCACGACTACGCTACTATCCCTCGGGGGAAGACTGCACGACAATACAACTTTACGACCTTGTGTCCCGTGTTCCGCGCACTTCTCGAATAGCTCACAATTTTTCCTCGAATTAACGCAGTGGAAGCGTGCTGGACCCATAACCTATTGTAGCATTTCGATTCGTAGGAAAAGAAAAATAGGTTCTTAATTCAAGTGAGAAGAAAATTCCAGACAGTTTCCTTAACGATAACAACTTTGAGTAAACTTTATTATCGTATCACACGAAAAACTACAGAGACTTACAACAGACAGCACGAGACGACCGACCGACCGACTGACCGACTGACTGTTACTAGCAGCTCGACAACCGCGCTCGGCCCTCTTCTTTATTTCAATTGGCGCGCAAAAGAAAAAACACGCATTAACCTTTTCCAACAAATTATATTACATTTTTATGACATTTATAATTATTATAGTATTTTTATGTTTTAGAAAGAACCTGTCGCAATCATTGCAGAGTAATAATCAAAATTTCGTTCCGGCCGAAGAGGAAAAATTGGAAAGCCAGCACCGAGGTAATTCCGAAAAGGAGCAACCAGCAAATAATTTGCAAGATATTTCTCAACAGTCCGACACACAAACTGCATTGATCGGTGTAATGGACATCAATAAAACTTGTCAAAGTAAGTTCCAGGAGCATAATTTATCCAGCAGAAAATTATCAAGCAAAACTATACCTGAAAATAATGCTACTTCGTCAAGAAAAACAATTTTCGAATCGAAAATATATCCAAAAGCAAAAGTTGACAATTTGATAGATAGGAATCAAGATGTATATAGATTAGAAAACCGGATTGATTTAGATTTAATTGAACATGTCGACACATCGTTACAGCAAACATCCATAAGGAAAGATGTTAATCAAACAAAGATAAATTTAGAATCTCAAAATGCGCAAACAGTTAGTTTCATCGAAATATATTCCAAACCAATAATTAAAAGAAAAATAAGTTCCGAAAGTTTAGATCGAAATATGTTGCCAAGAAAAGTACGAATAAAGAATAAAATGAATATGTTATCAGATAAAATAGTAACAGATAATAATATTGAAGTGTTATCCCATAATAAGCTAGAAAAAAACGCCAAGAAAAAAAGTTGGGTTACAAAGTGTATGATAAGAAAACAAGAAAATTATAAATTGTTAAAGCGAAAGAAAGAACAATATAAAAAAGAAATGAATAAGAAGACTAAAAATGTACGAGAGAAAATACACAAATGTTTTAAAGGTTTCTTCTATACGGACATAAGTGAAAGTGAACAGAAATTTAATGTTCTGTTGAATTATCTAAAACTAAAAACAAAACCTGATGATCCAGTACATAACATTACAACGGAAGGAAAGATAGAAGATATTTTTGAAAGAAATAAGAAATTAACACGCAATACATCAGTTGATAATTTGCCGAAAGATATAGACAGCGTAATACCAGCTAAAATAAAATCCAATAACTTACACGATTTCACTGTGTCCATCCATAAACATGCTATCTACAATACTACATCAAACGAGAAGACAGAGGATACAGCAATACGTAAAAAACAAAGCGACACGTTTGTTGATAATTCGCGGGAAAATATACAGAGCACACATTCTGATAATTTATGCCATTTCATTGCATGTACTGAAAAGTATGATTATATGCACGTTGCAACAGATGAGAAGATACAAGATGAAACATTAATTTATGAACGTGGCACATTAATTAAAGATTCGCAGGAAAATATAGAAATTGTAACATATCTTGAAGCAAATTCTAAAACCTCATGCGATTTCTCCGAATGCACTGAAAAGTATTATGTTGTAGATGATGCTGCGACAGAAAAGGAGATAAAAGATGAAGTATCGATACGTACACGTTACACGTCACCTGATAATTCGCAAAGAAATGAGAGTGCAATATTAGTTGAAAAAAAATCCGATAATTCATGCGATTCCGTTGTAAACACTGAAAAATATGTTACGCATACTACAGCAGACAAAAAGTTAAAAAATGGAGCATCGATATGTGGCACATCTGCTAATAAGTCACAGAAAAAAATAAAGTCTACAATGTCGGTTGAAGTAAAATCCGATAATTCCTGCGATTTCATTGCAAATACAGAAGAATATAATGCTGCACACAATGCTACGACAGAAAAGAAAATATATGAAGTACCGATTTATGGCATATCAACTGATATTTCGCAAGAAAATAAAGCAACCGTAATCAGAAAAGTGGTTAGAGCAAAATCTGGAAATCCAAGCGATTCTTCCGAATACACTGATGTGTTATCTAACAATGCACAGAAAACTGTAAAGAGTGCAATATCAGTTGAAGTAAAATCTGATAATTTATATTGCAATTCCATTGCAAATTTTGAAAAACATAATGTTATGCACGATGTTGTATCAAACAAAGAAGATGCAACGTCGTCTTGGAAACGTGACACATTAACTAATTATAATAATTCACAAGAAAATATAAAGAATCCAGTATCAGTCATCGTAAAATTCGACAACTCAAATAATTCCACTGCATATGTTGAACATAATTGTTTAAAGAATGGTTCAACACACGAAGAAATAAAAAATGGAGCGTCGTTACATAAATCTGACATATTAGCTAATAATTCGCAAGAAAATATAAAAAGAGCAATATCAGTCATCGTAAAATCGAATAATTCAAGTGATTCCACTGCACGTGAAAAAAATTATGCTATGCACGATATTATAGCGGACAAGATAACAGAAGATAGAACATCAGTATATAAATATGATACAATGCTTAATAATTCGCAGGAAAATATAAAGAGCAAAGTCCTGGCAAAAGAAGAGCATGTAAAAAGTTCTTCATCAATGATTGATACAGAAAGCAGTAGCAAAAATAATATACGCGCGAAATCTAGCAAAGATATTACTCTGTCCACGATTAAAATGAATTTAGGTGAAAATATAAGTGTAGAGAATGTACATTCAAATCAAAACGCAAAGAAAGTAGATACTACTTATGCAGAAGTGGAAAAAATAAATATGCAAGTTGTTGCCGTAAATCGGCAAGAAAATCAAGACGTGCGCAATGTCGAAAGTATTAATTTAACGCAAGCCAAAAACATGCAAGACAATACAACATCAAATTTGTCATTTCTGTCTGCACATGAGTCAACATCGTGTATTGTTAAGGAAGGCGGCGCTGACATGTCGCAAAATATTGAAAATTTATTAACAAGTAATAATGATAATAAGAAAGATGAAAAGACATTGGATCAGCTTTCAGTGACAGCAATGACATCAGATAATGGTAACAATAACAAAAATGAAATAGAAATACAAATAAAACCCAAATTGAAATCTCAAATATCGCAGAAATACTCACTAAAAGAATCTCGGTCTTCAGAAATCACGTGCTTAAAAAATTTACACATACTTAAAGATAATATAAGTTTTATTAATAAACTTTTTCAGACAGATAAAATATCTGAAATGTCCAGGCGCGAGTCCACAAGTAACAATTCGAAGAATAATACATCATTAGGTGATAATGAAAATGCTCCTGTTAATATTGAAAATTGTGATATCACTTGTGATTTTAATCCTACTACTAAAAATAATATGAATGATTCTCAACAACAACAACAACGAAATATTCAAAACTATCCAATTTTAAGCGAAATGGATAAGAGAAATGCAATAGAAAGTAATCAAAGAGGAAGAGATGAATGTACACAATCTGCCAATGCAATAACTGAGAACAGTCCTGAATCGAGTAAACTTGCGTGTGATATATCCGATTTGAGAAAACAAATACAAAAGGCTCCCACGGATAACAAACAAAAGAAAAACAAAGAAAAACAAAATTCACAAAATAATACAACTTCAGAGGAAGTTATAAATGTGGCGGGGGATAATCAAGAAAAAGAAAATAATTGTATATCGTCTATCGAACAGAAAAATACACAGCTGGAGATGGAGATAATTGAAGACATGTTGATTGGACAAAACAATTCTGGGACAGTTGCATACGATACATCTAATATAGGAGAACAGCTATCACAACCTTCTTCAGATGCAACACACAGCAAAGTGCAAATCCAATCTGTTAAAGAGCTTAATTATTGCAACGGTGCGAAATCTACGAAGCCCAATGCATCGGCTTTATCAAGGAATGCATACTTAGTATTGTGTCAATCAGCAGCTCCATCTTTTCACTTAGTACTTCCTCAATCAGCAGCTCCTCAATCAGCACTTCCTCAAACAACAGCTTCTCAGTCAGTACCTCTTCAATTAGCATATCTTCAATCAGCATTTCCTCAAATAGCAGTTCCTCAGTCAGTACCTCTTCAATCAACACCTCTTCAATTAATATCTCAATTAGTATCTGAACAGCCGCCATTACATAATACCACTGTCAAACAAGTACCATCTGAAGCAAGTGCATCGATTAACTTTAATACTGCAAATATTGATCATCTCCCATGTATAGAACAAATTCTAATAAGACAGATCTGCAATAATATCACAATGTGTCGCAATGTTCAAAATAAGATTTCTTTAAGAAGATCGCAGATACAAGCTTCTGCAAAATATATACAAATATTGTGTATTTATATTAAACAAATAAATAAAGCTTTGCAAGAATTGAAGATACAGTTGCGTATGAACGATGTTCAATGCGCTATAGCTTACGTCAATCAATATAAAATATTAAGTCGACCAATGACAGTGATAGAAATGAATAATTATATTGCCCTCATACAACGTTTCATGTTTTATGGCACACAAATCTTAGATAAAAACAATGTAAAATTTGATGCGTTGCAATGCCCAAACACTGCAAGTGGATCAGTTCCGAATGCATCAATGCCGAGCGTCAATGCACAACCATTTTCGAAGAAGAAGACAAGGGTATCAAATCATGACAGATCCAAGCAATTTTCGCTACATCCAGTGTCAACGATTCTAAACGTTGACAGTGTCAATCAACAGCAATCATTTGATAATTCGACTAATTTTATACAAATACCACATCTAATACAATCTAAGCCAAATATTCGTAAACAATATATGAGTTACGTACCATCTACAGCACACACATATATGCCGCATGCTAATCAGCAACAATTTTCAGAAAATACAAATTATCCAGTACAAGGCCAGTATATGCCATCGGCAAACATGTCGACTGTTGGCGTTCAACAGGTTTATGTAAATACCAATGAGGTTTCATCATCAAATACCAACATGGGCTCGTATAAGTCAGTAAATCAAGGGAATGCACACTTGCCTCCAGCAACCAATATAAGACCAACATTAATAAATACAATTAATAATTGCGCAGTTCCTTTTAATGCGCAACAACAGAAACAAATGTACTTCCAGAAATTGCAAATGAACTCAGGAACAGCAATTTATTCGCCCCCTACCGATCAAAACATTCTTCCTAGAATAGCTCAGACTATGCACGTTACAAGATTTAACATGATAAATTCTGACGCTCCAAAAACCGACGCTGCAATGGAAAATGTTAGACATAGAGATGCAAATGTGAATCAGCGATATGAACAAGCATGCTGTAGTCAGCAAGTCTCTCAAACATCTTTGCAATACCTGTATCGAAATGAGTTTAACAAAAATTATGTTCCTGAATCTCAATTTGCGCATTGCAACGTGCAAACACATTCCGTTCAGAATATTTGGCCGCATCAAAATGTGCAGCCACAGTTGCAAAGAAGCCAACACTTGATGCAGTTACAAAAAGTGCCGAATAAAGAAGCAAAAATTAAGTTAAAAACTAAGTTACAAAATAAACGTCTTGGGAAAAAGAAGTTATCATCTATGAATTCCCAACAAGATTTACATAAAGAAATCTTGATTGCATATAACGTATCGCAAAATACATCTGATATTGTTTCGAATAATTCCACGTCGCAGAAAGCGAACATTTTGCAAAATACATTGTGTAAAATATCCTCAAAAAATTTAAATTTGCCACAATCCGAACATCTTGTATTGCAAAGAAAAGAAGCTTTGGCATATAATTTTAATCTGGAAGTTCTAACAGGCAGGCAGAAAATCTTATTGTGTGAACAAATAAAGTCATATTTTTTCATGTTGGACGAAATGAAATATTTGCTTAACGAGCAGGAATGTAGTCGAATATTTCATGAAAGAATAATGCTGCTTTACTTGTTTCAGTATTTATATGATTACAACCAAGACGTACAGGCCATTAAGAGATTTGATAAAAAAGATTTACAAGACAATACACCACAAAACAAGTCAGTAACAGAACAGAAGATGCAAATATCTGTAGACGAATTAACGAAGATTCAATCTAGTCGAGCTAAGGAGAATAGTTCAACGTCTAATAGAAACCTAGAAAAGCAATCTTCGGAGCAAACTATTGATTTGAGTATTTCGAAAAATTCAAAACCTACAGTAGTAAGTAGTAATTTAGAAGCGCGAAAGGAAGAGTCACTCTTTACGCCAGAGTTTGCGACAACTAAGGATTTACTTATAAAAGATATAAGACTACAAGAGCAGAATAATACATTAAAGAAAGGATTCCAGAAATGTTTATTGGTTGATACGGAAAAGCGACCTGATAATGCAGAAGCATCGTCGCCAGGACATTTAAGGGCACCAGAAGAAAATTCGATCACAGGGATGTTTGCCAAGATCTCGGAAACAGAAGCGCAAGATAATGCAAAAATTAGCGAGTCTCTGAAAGCATCGCCAGAATGTTTAAAGACGTCAGAAGAGAATTCGATCACAGAGGTATTTGACAAGACCTCAGAAATGGAAGCACTAAATAACGCAGAAATGAAAGAGTCTCTGAAAGCATCTTCATTAGGAGATTTAAGGATATCAAAAGAGAACTCTATCGCAGAGATATCTGCTAAGAATTTGAAAATGAAAGCGCAAGATAATGCAGAAATTAACGAATTGCTGTCAACATTGTCGCCAGAACATTTAAAAACACGAAAAGAAAATTCGATCGCAGAAATGTCTGCCAAGAACATCGAAATGGAAGCACAAGATGAAGCAAAAATTAATGAGCCTTTGCAAACATCGTCACCAGGACATTTAAGGATATCAGAAGAGAATTCGATCGCAGAGGTATTTATCAAGAACGTGGTAATTGAAATGCAAGTTAATGAAAAAATTCACGAGTCTTTAAAAGCGATAAATTTATATGACAAGCAGTTACTAGAACGGTATCCCCTTGTACAAAATCTAATGAAATTATTACAAGAAGTAACTAAGAATACGAAAGATCAACCAGAAATTTCGGAGAATAATGCAAACGAGAAATTTAATATTGTAATAACGGAAAGTTGTAACGAAACATCTAATGATGCAACATTAAATAATAATGGAAAAAACGATGCAACATTATCTCCATATAGTACAGAGGATCAAAATAAAAAAGTATATAATCCCAGTAATGAAATACCGAGTAAAAATTTACAAGATGGAATGTGTGACGATGGTGTTAACGAGAATATTGAAATGTTAACTGTAACAGAGATACAATCTGATCTGTTGAATACGTCGCATGATTCAATATCGGTTTCACCAAACAGCATACGGCAATCGATATCTTCAATAACAAAATCTACAGAAATTTCGGAAGTATTTACCTTGAATACACAGCAAGAAGATTCCACAAACGAACAAAGTAATAATTTTACTGAAGAAACGTCTGAAAGTTCCGGAAAGCAGAGGCTTGACGAAAATGGGGAAGAATTGCAGCGGCAAGAGCAGTGTGATAAAATATCATCTTTTGAAGAATATAACTTAAAAATGTTACAAAATTCGGCACGGTCATTTACAAAAGTGCCATTATCTCTTCTGAAAAACATGGTTGAAGGGGCTGACACATTTAAAGATTTTGTAACTAAAGCACAGAACGCTGAACTTAATGAAGAACTATTAGAAGCAAAGAACATAATATCAGAAGAAATATCATTGAAGTTTGAAGATAAATGGAATGTGGGAGAAAATACGATACTGCCAATGAACATCATAAGGAAAGATGAAGATACAAAAGAAGAAGACAACGAGCAGGTGCTATTAGAAGAGGAGGAGATGTCATGTGAGGAAATGTCATTGAAATTTGACATTTCAGAAGATGCATCGAGTATCGAAGAAAACATGGGCGAACATATTTTAGGACTTCCTGAAGATACAGAAAAGATGGAAATAGACACTCACAATGATATTAAAACGATCAATGAACAACTCAAATATGTATGCGAAGAGAAATATTACGAAAAATTTTCTTCATGTAACTCTATTCAAAAAGATGATCTTATCGACATAAATGCCGAAGTTTTCGCTAAAAATAATATTCTTAACAATGTTGAATGTATTTCCGTGAAAAGTAACTCCGAAGTTATAATCACGCCGAATATTTTAAATAATACAAGCATATCGTCAACGTTATTCGAGAAGATGGAAAATACGGATACGAAAAATCAACCAGAAATTTCGNAGAATAATACAAACGAGAAATTTAATATTGTAACGGAAAGTTGTAACGAAACATCTAATGATGCAACATTAAATAATAATGGAAGAAACGATGCAATGTTATCTCCATATAGTACAGAAGACCAAAATAAAGAAGTATATAATACCAGTAATGAAATACCGAGTGAAAATTTACAAGATGGAATGTGTGACAATGTTAACGAGAATATTGAAATGTTAACTGTCACTGAGATACAATCTGATCTGTTGAATACGTCATATGATTCAGTACCGGCTTCATCAAACAGCATACAGCAATCGATATCTCCAATGACAAAATGTACGGAAATTTCGGGAGTATTTATCTTGAATGCACAGCAAGAAGATTCCACAAACAAACAAAGTAATAATTTTCCTCAAAGTGATTTGGAGTCATTGAATAAAAATGATGAAAAATCATTGGATTATATAAACATTAATTGGGAAACTTTGGATGACGTTGACGATATGCCTTGTTTACGATGCAGACGCAAGAGTACGGTTTATTGCGGAGCTTGCTTAGAAGCTCATTATTGTTCAAAACGTTGCTCATCTTTACATTGGAAAGCAGATCATTATAAGAAATGTAAAGGTGACAATTCCATGTATTAATATAATTTAAGAATGTATATTGCATCTTAAAATTTTCTAGAATTTAGGCTAGGATTTTAAGCTTCTCGGACCTAATCAAAGTTTCCCATTCTTAATAACTCAATATTCATTATTACTCGTACGTAAAATATAAAAATTTTTGACGTGATATTATTCTTGTGATAAAACTTTTCTAAATAAAATTCTGTGATATGTAAAATTTGCTCTAGTTTTATTTTAATTTCTTATTCTGTTAATATTTTATATTTCATATTCTGTTAATGATAAAAAGAAGTAGTATGTACAAAATGTTGAAAAAGTTTTTGCTGAATATGAATTCTTGACAACGATATTTCCATGAATGTATTGATGTAATTCCATGAATGTATTGATATATTTCTATGAAAAATGACTACTCTAAAATCACGATCATACCAAGCATTTTAAACATTAGAAGCATATGGTCATCATTATTCAAGAAGATTGAAAATATGAATAAATATATTTTTTCAAAATTATTCAGAGTCGTTGAATGAAAACAATAAAAAACTATTGGACATAAATGACAGTCTGATTATTTCGGATGAATTAAATAATCAGCCTTGTTTACACTAAAAAAGCAATTTGTTGCCAAGCTTGCTTGGACGCTCATTATTGTTCCATTATAGTTCAAAAGTGCACGTTTTTGTATCTAAAAATTCTCCAGGATTTCTACTAAAATTTTAAGTTTCTCAAATCAAAATATTTTTCATTCTCAATTATTCTCACAATCACTATATGTATAATTTATTTCGTAATATGTANGTATGTTTGTATGTATGTATACATGTGAATACACACATTCACTTATATAAATAAATATTTGTACGTGCGTGTGTGTAAATGGTAAATGTATGTGTGTATGTATAACTACAAACGATCTCATTCATTGTTTCTCCACGAAGTGATAATATATTTGTGTAACTATATATTGAGTGTTTGTATTTTAATATAACAAAAAACTAATAGAATGTGTTAATTAATGCCTATTATTCTTAAATTCTATAATAAATACGTTTAAATATAAATTAACACAAGTTAACAATCGTACAATTTATTATTTTCCCTTAATTACAAATTTTTTCAAGTAAATTAAATTCAACAGTTTATAATATTAAAAATTGCAGTAAAATTCGAATATAGAAATATAAATTCAATATATTATATATACAGAATTATGAATAATTTTATGATATCATGTCAACTAAAACGCAGTTATTGGATAAGAAAATATTGTATTAAAAAAATGCAATTAAATATCATATTTCTATTAATTTATTGTTGATAAGCCAATATAATGTAGAATATATGTTACAAAGAATGCCAATGCTCGGCATAATTACGATCTAGATAGAATCATTCTCTAATCTTTTTTAACCTTTGGGTTAGAGCATTTACTTTGAAATTGTGAAAAAGACTGCGATTACCATCTCCCCATGGAAATGACTAAAAATAATAAAAATTATAAATATTTAATATATTTAAATAATTATATTATAATATAATAATATATTGTAAGATATAAATCATTACGGCGGCCGCCTCACGGATGGCACCACGGATACCATAGAGGAGCTGCGCCGGCGGGCGTATGTGCTTGCTCTGTTTTCGGCAATAGCCGAAACTAGACGAAACTAATCGAGCGTTATTTGTCGCATCCGGAGCGCCAGAATGCGTACCGGAGTAACGGTTCGCGCCATTCTTCATCGTGAAGGCGTCACGTATAAGCGTGCGTCGAGAATCTGTGTTAGAGTAATTGCGCGTTTGCATATTATAGTGATTCGTGTACAAGACTGTATCGTAGTGATCTCATTAAAGATACTTATTGTAATGTATTGGTATACACCAGATCTGTGATTTAATTCTCCTCCTATCCCGATCCTCTATAAAACAGAGTTTCAGAGACATTCAATGACATCAACGTGTGCGTCGGTGGAGTTCGGGAAACGGGGCCGATTAATGGACATCCTGATATTTGATATTTGATATCTCGTATATTTCGGAGATAGGTCAGGCGGGACTCAAGATGTTCCCTATAATTCGCGGCAATATCTTTCAATACTATAAAGAAGTAAGAAGTCTGAAGTCGGCGTTATCATGGATCAACGCGAAAAATTTGCAAAATTTGCCGAAGACAGTCCGTTGCACAGTAAGAAAAGTTCAGTATCGCGTGATCTTGATATTCTATTATACAATATTATTTTAAAAAGTAACTTTTTTGCGAGCGAGAATGTTAAATAAAAAATTTATAAATCTGTAGTATAACATTCTGGCCTTCAATTTCTTTTTTATTTTCAGAATTTATATTTTAATGCGTAGAATATATTCTGCACTAAGAAAAAAGTCCGATTGTAGGACCTACAATCAACTCCAAGATTCAAGAATTGACGTTCTTACAGATATTTTTGATTTACATTCAAAAGTGAAAAAAATCATCAAAGAGCAACCGCCACAATATTGCATAATTGCATAAATATACGGCTTTCACAAGTATACCTTGAACTATTAGCTAGAATATATTCATGCAATATCAAAAGTATATAAAATACTACGTACTTGTTGCAAATTCACATACAATTATATAATTTGTGAATTTGCAATAAGTATTATATAATATATTGTTGCAGCTTTCGCAACTAGAAAGATAACAGTAAACACTGTTATATATTATAATTGTTATAAAAACGTAATGTAACTGAATACAGGTTATAGGTAATATACATAAGTATTACCGGTAGGTTACTGGTTAGTTGTAATTTCCCACTCATATTTCTTGATGATAATAACAAATTTTTACATTAACCCGTTGTGGTCACCAGGGATCCAAAAGACCCCACGCTAAGTTTACGATTTCGTATCTCTAAATCTAAAATTCAAAACCGAATTTGTGGCACCCTCTGTAGTTATTTGAAGGTTCTACTATTTCTACGTTTATAACAGTTATTAAGGTCGGCTAAGCGTCAGACAACCTGCAGCCATCAATTTGCACAGACGTCTTTTTTCGTGGGGTCTAGTGGACTTCGTGTGACCTTAACGTCATTTAATCGAAGAAAAAGTAATTTTTTAAAATTCAAATTTTTTATTATAAAAGATGTAAGTTTTCCAAAGATGTAAGTATTCATATATGTGCTCAAAGAATTTTTTCTGACACTGGATAATAAATTTTATGTATTTGCAAATGGTTGAAAAATTTTAGAACGCTCTTTTTACACCCGATATTATAAGAATTGTGGTTGAGCATACCAATACTCAAATGGAAAAAATCGCGGAAAAGATAGAAAAACGAAAAT
>JAJVSH010000368.1:53232-65935 GCA_021460005.1 Tetramorium alpestre | reverse complement strand
CTTGTCATTTTTTGTACAAAGGTAATTTTGTACATTTGTGATTTCATACATTTTATATTGTCAAAATAAAATAATTTTGTACAAGAGTTTTTTTTAATCGTTTTTTGGGCGCGTATACTTGGCGCTTTTTTGTACCTTTTTTTAAAAAGGTAATTTTGTTGTGATCATATATACAGGAACGATAGAGCATAAGAATAAAATTAAATAGATTAATATTGTAACTAGATAAGGTGTAATTTTTCGTAAAGTAAGAAGAGCATAAATAATATATTGTCAAAATTGAGAAATAATGTTTAGTTATAAATGAAATGGGAACATTCTTATTTTTACTACTACATATAAAATTATAATTAAATCATTATAATTTATTAAAATAAAAGAATTACTTAAAAATGATAGAAAAAATTATAATAAATGTTTAAATTAAATTAATTTAAAACATCTTTAATATCTATATTATTTTTATCTTTTTAAAATTATTTTAAAAGATTAATATTATTCAAGTTTTAATATATAATCGAATTAATCAGTATCACTTATTTGTTTAGTTCGTGCTTACAATTTTATAAATAATTATATATAAACAATGAAATGATATAGATTTAAATTTTGTTATTTATTCAACTTATTCAATTAACTTATTTAATTAAACAATTAAAATATAAACATAATCGAATACAGTCAATTATAACAACATTAATACAATCCAATTAATTAAATAAATAAACATAAACATTTTTTATCCGGCATATTTTTTAACAAGGAAATTAGGTTTCCATTTTTTGTATGGATCAACTGAATTCGTCCTTTATCCGTTTCATTCAAATTTACATAAATATTTTCTCTTTTCCTGTCCAATGTCTAACTTTTTAATTTTTTAATAATTATTATTTTATTAGCTTCTTTTTTTAATTTTTAACATAACAAGCAACATCTCTCGATTTGTTGGCTGTAAGCCGACCGTAACTTTATGACTTAATAAACTTGATGTTATTACAAAACGGAAGAAAATTTTCTTTAATTTAAAAATTAAATTAATAATATCAAATTTATTAAATCATAAAATTCATTACGAGATTTTGTTTAGTGCTAATTCGCAAGATATGTTGCTTGCTGTATTAAAAAAAAAACGAAGAAACGAAGAATGAAATTATAATTGTTTTAAAGTCAGAAGTTTGACATTATGGAGAAGGTTATAGTGTGAAAATGGAGAGAGAAAACATTTACACCAATTTAAGTGAAGCGGATAGAGGACAGATAGTGGTATTATATCAGACAGGACATAGAAAGCAAGATATTTCTCAAATTGTCGGCTGCAACCGAAAAACAGTGGCATTAACAAATTTGAAGAAGGAAGTTTAGCGGCTCTTAAAGATCAGGAAAAGATAGGAAAAATAATACAGCTCCAAGAAAAACTACACCTAAACAAGATGAAGACGTTATATTAAGAGTAGATGCAAATCCTTTTCGTTCGATTGCTGCAACGCTGAATGAGGTGAATGTTAATATTTCGAAAAGAAGTGTAAGACGACGATTAAATGCAGCAAATATAAAATCACGACCAGTTGCAAAAAAATTGAGTTAACACTCCAGCATATAAATCGAAGGATTGCTTTTGCAACGGAACATTTAAATACACCGCAGGAAGTATGGGACGCTGTTATTTGGATGGATGAGAAAACATTCTCATCCGCGGAAGAAGGAAAACATCGTGTCTGGCGACCCGATGGACAACGATTAAATCCAAAATACGTCCTTCCGTTAGCACAAAGTGGAAGAATTATAATAGGATTTTGAGGATGTATGACTTCTGCTGGATTATTACGTCTTCAAGAAATTTCTTCAAGAATGGACGCTGAAGAGTACGTAGAAATTTTAGAAGAACGTTTGGGCTAAGATGCAATCCGCTTGGATAGCTGGCCAACTACGAACAAAGGAAGCATTGAGAAATCATGTCCATAATGTCTGGAACGAGCTATCACTGCAGCCGAATTATACACGAAATTTAGTTAATTCCATGCAAAGACGGCTGCAATTAGTGATAGAAAATAATGGATTTTGGATATCCTATTGGTAAGGTAAAATACCAACAAAAATTCATACAGAAAAGATGCTAAAAATGTAGTAATAATATTTTAATTTTCCTTTTCTGTTTCAGATATGCAGTAAATTTTTACTTTTCGAAAATTCTACCTAATTTCATCTTTTATGAAAAATTTTGAACACCCTGTTGGTAAGTAAAATACTAACAAAAATCATATAAAAAGTACTAATAAGTAACTAATTTTCAATTTCTTTTTCTGTTTCAGATATGTAGTAAATTTTTACTTTTCATCGGAAATTCTGCCTAATTTCATCTCTTATGATAAATTTTGGACACCCTATTGGTAAGTAAAATACTAACAAAAATCATATAAAAAAGTATTAATAAGTAATTAATTTTCATTTTCTTTTTCTGTTTCAGAAATGAAGTAAAATGCAGCCGTCTTTGCATGGAATTAACTAAATTCCGTGTATAATTCAGCTGCAATGATCGCTCGTTCCAGACATTAGGCATGATTTCTCAATGCTTCGTTTCTTCGTAGTTGACCGGCTATCCAGGAGGACTGCATCTTAGACCAAACGTTTTCAACGAGATTTAAATCCGGTGATTTTGCTGGCCATGGAATTTTTTTGAAAATCTGGATTTGCTTCAAACCAAGTTTGGACAGTCTTAATGAGTGGACGCCACTATTATCTTGCACAACTTTTCTAATGGGATGCTCTTCTTCTGGCAATATTTCTCTGGCCCTAAGTTTCAAAACTTCGTCTAAAATTTCTACTCTTCAGCGTCCATTCTTGAAGAAATTTCTTGAAGACGTAATAATCCAGCGGAAGTCATATATCCCCAAATTCCTATTATAATTCTTCCACTTTTTGCTAACGGAAGGAAGTATTTTGGGTTTAATCCATTTGTCCATCGGGTCGTTAGACACGATGCCTTTCTTCTTCCGCGGTTGAGAATGTTTTCTCATCCATCCAAATAACAGCATCCCATACTTCCTGCGGTGTATTTAAATGTTCCGTTGCAAAAGCAATCCTTCGATTTCTATGCTGGAGTGTTAACTCAGTTTTTTTGCAGCTGGTCGTGATTTTATATTTGTTGCATTTAATCGTCATCTTACTCTTTTTTCCGAAATATTAACATTTACCTCATTCAGCAGCGTTGCAGGAACCGAACAAAAAAGATTTGCATCTACTCTTAATATAACGTCTTCGTCTTGTTCAGTTTTTGTTGGAGCTGTATTATTTTTTCTGTGATCTTTAAGAGCAGCTCCTAAACCTCCTTCTTCAAATTTATTAATCCATAATGCCACTCTTTTTTTTATTAAAGCCGTCAATTTGAGAAATATCTTGCTTTCTATGTCCTGTCTGATGATAATACAATTATCCGATAAAATGAAAAAAACATGTATTATATTTGTATTATAAGTTAACTAATTGTATTTGTATTGTATTATTGCATTTTATTGTTGTATTGTATTATTGTGTTATATGTGTTATTATTGTATATATTGTGTTATTATATTGTATTATTGTTGTTTTAATTTATTGTGTTGAAGTATGTTTATATTTTAAAGGTTTAATAAAAAAATTTATTAAATTTCAATCAATATTAATATTGGCTCTTTTTATTATATTAATAATAGGAATAAAAGTAAAAAGTGTCTAGAGTCAGAGCAAGATTTAATTCGCTCTATTTATTCTACAAGTTTCGATTACAGACGTTTCGGCGCATTGGTTTTGGACATCTTTAGTGTATATTGTATATTTAGTGTATATATGGGATTATATAAAAAATCGAGAAACTATATTATATGTCATTACACATAAAATCTGAGTCACAGTATTTTCGAATTACATTTCTGAAAATTATTTATCTACGATTCTAGAATGATCCTTGATATCAGTAATTCTTTGAGGAATTTTAAATCACACAAAAGTTGTCTGTTTTACTTCTATCAGTATATTAATTGACGTTAATATATTGGAAAAAAGTAGCAACTGTAACATTTAAATTAGATCATTTTAATGCTATTAATAGTTTATGAATAGCATTAAACAAATAAGAATAGCATAAACAAAAGGTTTTGGTGGAATGGATAATAAATGGATAATAAACTATTAATATTTTAATGTTACAGTTACTACTTCTTTCCAATATATTAACGTCAATTAATATACTGATAGAAATAAAACAGATGATTTTTATATGATTTATACTCCAATTCCTCAAAGAATTATGACTGATATACCTAATTCTAGATATCGTAGATAAATTATTTTCAGAAATGTAATTCGAAAACACTGACTCAGATTTTATGTATAATGACATATAATATAGTTTCTCAATTTCTTATGTTATCCCAATATACACTGAAGATGCCCGAAACTATTGCGCCGAAACGTCTGTAATCGAAACTTGTAGAATAAATAAAGCGAATTAAACCATGCTCCAGCTCTAAAAGTATTTTTTACCTTCCTGTTATTAAAAAATTTAATTAAATAAATAAAATAAATGACAAAATATTTAATCCTTTATTATTTAATTATTTATATATATTTAATTATTTACGTTATATATTTAATTATTTAATTATTTACAAAGGACATATTAAATAAGTAAGTGATATTAATTAATTTGATTATAATAAAACTTGATTAATATTAATCTTTTAAAATAATTTTAAAGAAATTAAAAATAATAAAGATATTAAAGATAATGTTTAAATTCAATTTTTTACTTTGTTCTCTATTAATAAATACGGAGTTCGGAGTTTTCTTTCTTAAGAGAGTCATTTCCTTCCGTTCCGAAAAGTACGCGGACGTGTGCGTGAAAGTGCGGGAGTGCGATTGAGACGTCGCGCGAGCGTAATACTTTTTGGGGGCTCGTCTGGGATAGCAAGGAACGGACGTAATGATGGCCACGACAGCAACCGTCACGGCGATGACCACGACGATGACTACGGCTTCATCGGCAATGGGAGTGGCGACTGAGACGGGGAAGAGACGACGCATGATGTCGAAGAGAAGGCGAGTTGAGAGAGCGTGCGAGAGAGCTGAAACGTCTGACTCTCTGCCTGAATCAGCGGCCCTCCAAGCTGTTCGCCAGAAGATGCAGGGATGCGGGATGAGCAGAAACGTCGTGAGGATGAGTTAGTGGCTAGGATATGCCAACAAGAAAAGGAGCTACAACATCTTCGTGGAGAGAATCTTCGGACGCCGCGGGATAATTCTCAACTAAGTCTTTCCAATAATGTTGCTTCTCGCGGGGCGGGGTTTGATTTTGCGAGTGCAGGCGGATTTAATTTTGCGAATACAGGAGAGTCTGGATTCGCGAGTGCGAATGAGGGCGATCTACGTACCGAGTTAGGTTTTAAATTAAAGCCCGACACTTTCGACGGAGCAGTGCCGCTGCGGGAATTCTTCTCGCAATTTGATTTAATAGCGCGTGCGAACCGATAGAGTGAAGCGACGAAAACCATCGCTTCTTGATTGAGGAGAAAGGTGCGTTCCGTTTTGGAAACGGTCGAAAGCCTAGAAGGACTCAGTTTCGCGGAATTAAAGTCCAAGTTAGAATTGCGTTTCGGAGTGGGGCATTTGTCTCAAAGTTATTATTCAATGTTTGTGAACCGGTAACAGAAATTCGGGGAGGAACTCGCTGAACTCGGTTCTGATCTGGAAAGGCTGGCGCGCCTTGCTTATCCTGAGTCTCCATTCGCACTCCGCGATAAAATCGCTTGCGCACAATTTGTTTCCGCTCTTTCGGATAACTTTTTGAGAAGAACTCTCCAATTGAAAGGAGTAACATCGCTTGTTGTGGCCGTGGAAAGGGCTAAAGCCATAAAAGCGATTCAAGAAGAATACGTAGAAAGAGGAAGGAAGGGAAATTTCATAGATGGGAAATTCAAGACAAATGTCTTTCAGAACGTGAAGAAAGACGAAAAAAAGGAAGAAGGGGAAGGCCGTGGGGGTAAAGCGCTAGGAATTGGATCGTGGAGCGAGAAGGAATGTTGGACGTGTGGAAAAGTTGGCCATTTCCGTTCAGAGTGTCCAGGAAATAAGGGAAACATGAGTTAGTTGATCTCAGCGGGGTGAAATCAACTCGTGCGCTTGAAGCCAAAACGTTTTAATTATTTTAATGTAAATAGAATTAAGGAAGGGTCAAATAAATTTTGTTATGAGGGAAAGCTGGATGGAGAGTGTTATTTTAAGATAGATACGAGCTCCGACGTTTCAATTTTGAATTTTATGAAAATGGTAAAGGAGGGGAAGCTTATTACTCCGATTAGAAAGAGTTTTCTCAGATATCCTTCCGGAGAAAGGATACCAATCGACGCTAAAGTTGAGGTTAGGGTTCTTTTGGGAAAATACTCTGTATCAATTCCTGTTTATTTAGTGGACATGAGCGACGAGTGTTTATTAGGAATAGATTTTCTACAAAAAATTGGTCTGGAAAATGTTTTTTATTTTGCTCTTGGTTCGATAGGGACCGGTGGGGAAGTTTTTAACTGCTCTCGGATACAGGATACTTCCGAAAGAGTTTCTCCTATTTTAAAGGAACTCCTTATTAAAAATTCTGACAATTTAGATAGGGATCAAAAGGATGTTTTCGTGGACTTCTTGAGGGAGCATGAAAAAATATTTTCGGAAGAAATTGTTGCAGGAAATTCCGATATCGTAGAGCATACTATAAATATAGGAAATTCCTCTCCCATTAAGCAAGTGCCACGTCGGATTTCTATACAAATGCGAAAAGAAGTGGAAAAGATCGTTGAGGATATGAGGGAAAAAGGGGTTATTGAGGAATCGCAGAGTCCCTGGTCTCTCCTGCTGTTCTAGTGAAAAAGAAGGATGGCTCCATTAGGTTTTGCGTAGATTACAGAAGATTAAATGAGGTTACTAAAAAAGATTCTTATCCGTTGCCTAGGATAGACGACATCTTCGATCAACTTTCTGGGAACTCTTGGTTCTCTACTTTGGATCTTAAGAGTGGTTACTGGCAGTTTAAAATTCGCCGTGAAGATTGGGAGAAGACCGCATTCTCCATCGGGCAAGAACTTTGGCAATTTAAGGTAATGCCTTTTGGGTTATGTAATGCCCCCGCTACTTTTGAACGATTGATGGATAAGGTTTTGCAGGGGTTAATATCTAAAATTTGTTTAGTTTACTTGGACGATGTGATTGTTTTCGGAAAAGATTTCAACGAAATAGTAACAAATTTTAGGACGGTATTTCTGCGTTTGTGTTCAGCAAATTTGAATCCAAAAAATGTATCCTCTTTGCAAGAGAGATGAAATATCTAGGACATATAATTTCATCAGGAGGTGTGACTACAGACCCTGAAAAGATTTCTGCGGTTAGGGACTGGCTTATTTCTCATAATAAAAAGCAGTTACGAAGTTTCTTGGATTCTGCTCATACTATCGCAAATTTGTTAGAGGATTTTCTTCCTTAGCCAAACCTCTTTATGCTTTGACGGAGAATACAGTTAAATTCTCTTGGAGCGAGAAATGTCAGGATGCATTCGCAGAATTGAAACGAGTATTAACTTCTTCTCTAATGCTTTCTTTCCCTAGGGGAGAAGGGGAATTTATTTCAGATACTGATGCATCGAATATATAGGAATATAGGAATCGGGGCTGTCCTTTCACAAAGGCAAAAGAGTGGAGAAAGAGTTATTTCCTATTTCAGTCGGGTGCTTAGTACTGAGCTTAAACTGAGAAGAATTATTGTGTTATTCGGCGAGAACTTTTGGCAATAGATGATTCTATAAAATTTTTCCGTCATTATCTTTTAGGACGAAAGTTTTTAATTCGGACTGATCATGTTTCTCTTAGGTGGCTGATGTCTTTTAAAGACTTGCAATTGACGTTGGTTGGAGAGGCTTCAAGAGTTCGAGTTCGAGATCCTTCATCGGAAAGGTTTGATTCATAAAAACGCGGACGAATTGTCTCGGCGATAATGTGAATTAACCGGTTGCAGTTATTGCACCAAGGTGGAGAAAAAAGTGAGGAGGGGCGAAAGGAATTAGTTGCGCGGATTATCCTCGTAGGGAAGACTCTTCAAGATTGGAGGAGGGAACAAAATGAAGATCCTAGCATTTCTTCGATGAAAAGCATTTCTTTCGGGAAAAAGAGGCAGGAAAACGCCCTTCTCTTTCGGAAATACCTGCTAAGGATGTTTCAGCGCGTATTTATTGGTCGTATTGGGATAGCCTGAGTTTAAAGGACGGAGTACTTTATAAAAAACGGGAAGCTCTAAGCTTGAAATCAAGTGTGTTTCAACTCGTTCCTAAAATTCGAGTAAACCAAATTTTGGAAGAGGCCCACGATTCTCCTTCTGGAAGGCATTTTGGAATTAATAAAACTTTGGAAAAAATTCGAAAACGGTTTTATTGGGCTACCTGCAAGCAGGACGTAGAGGAATGGTGCAGAACTTGTAAGACTTGCGTAGCTAAGAAAGGAAGTAGGGAAAGGAAAGTCCCCTCTACAAATTTATAATGTGGGAGCCCCATTTGAGAGATTTGAGAGTTGGACATCCTTGGTCTTCTCTCGAGAATAACTTCCGGAAATAGGTATCTTCTTATCGTCGTAGATTGTTTCACTAAGTGGGTGGAAGTTTTTCCTTTAAAGAATATTAGGACGAAAACGATAGCTGAGGTTTTTGTTAATCAGGTCGTTTCTAGGCACGGAGTTCCCGAAGAAATTCATACAGATCAGGGAAGGAATTTTGAATCTAAGTTGTTCGCAGAATTAATGAACCTTCTCGGAATTAGAAAAACAACTACGACGACAACAGCCTTACACCCTTAGTCTGATGGTCAAGTTGAACGACAACATCAGATTATTATTAACTATCTTGCGAAATACATCTCTGACAATCAGAAGGATTGGGATCGTTGGATTGTTTTTGTTAGCTTACAGGTTTTCTAAACATGAGATCACTGGGGTGACACCCGCGGAGTTGTCCGAGTTTGCCCGAGATCTTAGGCTTCCGTTGAATTTGTTTTTAGGCAACCTAGGAATGAACCTCAAACTGTAGGGAATTTTGTTAGAAACTTGAGGGAAAAGCTAGGAGAGATTCACTCCGATGTTAGAGAACGGATGGACTTGAAATCTTCGTGAGTAAAAGCCTGGTATGACCGGAAAGCCAGGCAAGTTCTTTTTGAGGTAGGAGAGAAGGTTTGGTTTTATAATCCTCGAAGGAAGAAAGGGAAAATCCCTAAATTGCAGAACAATTAGGAAGGCCCCTTTCTAATAGTAAAAAGGTTGAGTGATGTAGTTGTAATAGTAAAAAGGTTGAGTGATTGTATTCAAAAGTCTTTGAGGATAGGAAGAAAATTGAGCATAGGAAGAAAATTGTTCATGCGGATAGATTAGCTTGTTTTTCTGAAGGTTAGTTCTTGGAAAGATTCGGAGCCCGATTTTAGGAAGGAGTATTGGTAGGAAAAGGACGGGGGAATTAAAAGTAGAAATAAGATGGGATGAGGGATTACATGAAGTTCCGTTTTTTTTGTTTCCTTTTGCATTTTTACTGCTCTATACTTTTTTCAGTTTTCTACGAGAAAATATTGAGAGAGAGACGCTGAACGAGGTCTTCCTTGAAGAAGGAAGAAAGAAGAAAACTTTCGACCTAAAGGGGAGGAAGACTGTCTCGCCCATCGTTTTTGATCGTGGTTTTTCCATGGGATTTAGGGTGAATGCCGAGACAGAGACTTGGGAGTCCTGTATGGATGTTGGGTCCACGAAAAGATCCCCCCCCCCCTTTGTCCGAAAAATGAAGAAAGAAGCTCACAAAAGCTTAAGAGAACCTCTGAAGAAGGAGGAACGGAAGAGGAGAAGGACGGAGTCCGGAAACCCGTTGCAGCAGCTTGGGAAGGACGAGAAGCCGCCCTTAGAGACCGAACACTCCGGAGAGATGAAGAGGCAGGAGGAAAAGTTATTTAAACTCCCTGATTGTCGGGACGACAATCCTGAAGAGGGAGAGCAATGTTACGCCTGTGCCGTTCGGCTCGGGAGATGAAGTCGCGTAAAGTCGCGCGTTCCAGCGAAATGAAGTCGGGCGTTCCTTCGATCCAGTTGCTAAGGGCGTCGATGCTGTTGTTACTGAGCTGTCAAACTGTACACACGTTCTTTACTTTGTTCTCTGTTAATAAATACGGAGTTCGGAGTTTTCTTTCTTAAGAGAGTCATTTCCGTTCCGAAAAGTACGCAGACGTGTGCATGAAAGTGCGGGAGTGCGATTGAGACGTCGCGCGAGCGTAACAATATTGAATAAATAGAATCACATGTTTAGTACACAATTTGTCATTAGTATCAACAATCTCGCCAACAAAAATCTTAGCAATTCCTGACGTAGCTATGACAACATTCTGCGACACTGAACAGCCTGTTATGGTTTGCATGATCCTTTTTATAGCTGCTTTTGGAAATGCAGCTCGTCTCGTATTTGTCCATCTCCAGTTGATCTCCAATGAAGTTAGATACTAGCACTTGCATCTCTTCTCTCTCTTTTCGAGACTAATCTCACAATTATTAAACTTGCGAATATGAACATGTGAATAACAGATACAAACTATTAAACATGTATCTGTCAATTAATTAATATTAATGATTTGTTTTATAAAAGATTTGTATAACACGTTCATGAGAAATTAAGTTGAAGAATGAAAGTAAAATTAGTTTCTAATTTATAAAGTTCTATAATAAAATAATCTCTAATATATTGAGCTTAATTAAACTTTATAAATTGCAAACTACATTTATATACACAAACTAAATTTGTCATTACTATGTTATAAATCTCATAAAAGAAATATTTAATACATAGAATTTAATAAAACTCCATAAATTAAATCTATTATAATCTCTTATTTGCAATTAGATACAAACGTTAGGCATGTACCTGTCGATTAACCCTTTGAGTGCACCTGGGATCAATATGACCCCAGAGGGGCCTCATTCAATACACTGTGGGCCTCATTCAATACAATTTGACCTCAATGTGTACTGAATGTGACAAACAAGAATGTGTGTACTCAAAGAGTTAATTAGCATGTTATATTAACCCTTAAGAGACTAGAGAATAGAAATCTTGTTTCCAATGTGACGGTCGTAAAAATATCAATCATATAAACAACATATTCAAAAAAATATTGATATCGTAAAAATCGTTATTGTTAATATCAATCAAGTATTAACTAAGAATATTCACTGTTTAAGCACGAATGATAAATTTGATGACACGAACATTTTCATTGGTTTCATGTGTTAATAGAAGTAATGATCTTTCTCACAAGAAAACTTACAGAAAATTGGTGAACACAGGTTTTATCATTCCGAATAGAAATGAGTGAAAGTAAATTGCTAATTGTAGCAATCGATTGTAGCGACTGATAAAAATTAATAATAGTAATAAAATCCTGTCTATTAAATAATTAAGGGATTAGATAACGTTTGTCAATTTTATGAACAAGTGAAAGTAGCAGTCACAGAGAACAATCATAATAATAGACACCTGCACCTAATTGCAAACAATGATAGTAGATGAAAACGAGCGAGGGTATGTGGAAAGTTAAACAGTTATAGGTTATTACTTATTAGGTTATATATTTTATTAAATTGATGGAGATGTGCAGACACAGATAAACATCTTGTTTCGAAAGTAATTCCTTCATTCACGGATTTTTTAAAAGTATTTTTATCCAAGTTCACTGTGTGTCTGAGATTAATGCTAATCCGATTCAACAGTCGCTCGTCTGAACAGAACGTACGATTCGGACTGCCGTTGCAATTATTCACGTTCGTTTTATCGGTATACTAATAGCCGGAGACGCGATTGCCAGCAAGAAAATGGCCATCCTTCACCTTTACGACACGGCATGTTCCATCCGCATGATATCTCCAAGGAAAACGGACAACGAAGTCAATGGTGAAAAAGAAAGTCGAATCGAATCGCGTCAAGTAACAAGTAGCTCCGCCGTTCGATCAACTTTCGATCGAGCTTTCTTTCTTCTTTGATTGGAGCGGTTTTAACTTAAGTCTCGATCCGATATCGATTCGCCCTACTTACCCTGGGTCCGCCGTTGCCATTTGTACGGATCTCCTTTTCACTTTCCATCTGCGCGCTGGACGAGTCCTTTCTCTCTGCGAACCGAAACAGAATCGCATATCAGTCAATCGCGGCTGTTCTCGTCATCGTATTTATTCGCAATTCTGCAAGAAGCCATAACGCCCTTTTTGCGGAAAATTGTCAGTGTTGATTTGCATCGTTAACTTGGATGACGGATAAAGACAAGTTGTTTCCAATTCCATTATTCATTGGATATGGACACACTCACAATCATTGAATGTAGTTGTAATGAAGGTAAACGAACGCACCGTTCTTTGTTTTCTATCTCACATAATTGTCTTTATGAGTAACATATTTATTTCAATTTTTTATTCTCTCTTGTTGAAAACAATTTCTTTTCTTCTTACATAATGACTTATTTTATACTTATTATCCAATAAATCACACGTGAAAGTTGAAAAGATATTTCACTAATTATTTAAAATCATTAATAATGCTTCGTTACGGTACATAATTTGTGCATACGCGATACTTTGTGCATACGATTCTTTCATCACAAACACTGTGGTTGTCTTGCCGATATTTCCGG
>JAJVSH010000368.1:28104-39024 GCA_021460005.1 Tetramorium alpestre | reverse complement strand
CTAAGTTCTCCGCGCTATCAGTAAGACTTAGCTTCAAATTATAAAATCTCACACTTAGCCGATCATAAGTTTCTCGCCTTCTTTCGAAACTTAGCTTCCGC
Organism: Tetramorium alpestre; assembly: GCA_021460005.1. NCBI lineage: Eukaryota > Metazoa > Arthropoda > Insecta > Hymenoptera > Formicidae > Tetramorium > Tetramorium alpestre. Next base: position 38,923 of record JAJVSH010000368.1, on the reverse strand, counting down.
GCAAGCATTAACTCTAAATTCAGTCGTAAAGACTTATTTCTCCTGTAATAATTCTGTTTCTTTTCATTTTATTAAAACTTTCTAAGTTCAACTTAATCTTTGTTTCTTTTTTTTTCTTTCGGTCTAACTCTCATTCAAGCACCGATCCCTCGCAGAAGCTGCGCGCTCAGAATATTAGGCGTTCAGATTCATCCTTATCATCTCCCAGAAGCTGCGCGCTAGCAATCAGGCGTTCAGACTCTCTCTCTCTCCCTCTCTCTCTCTCTCCCTCTCTCTCTCTCCGCTGAGGTTGCGCGCTTAACATTAGGCGTTCTACCTCACGAGTCATCCTTCCGCGCCGGAAGCCGCGCGCTCAACGCTAGGCGCTCGGACTCTGGCTCCCTATTTTTCTCCACCTACGGGCAGCGCGCTTCTCCCGCGTTCTGTCTTTCCTTCCTTCCATCTTTCCAACACCATCTAACCAAATTTGGATCGCGCCTCATTATTTCTCTTCCTTTTCTCTCTATCTTTCTCTATCTTCTTCCCGTCGGTCATTACACGACTAATTATGGCAACGTTTCTCAGAAATGGGAAGGAGTAGAGCCAGCGGATGGAGAAAGCAACTCCAACGGTTGAGGAGGGACCTATACGCGTCCCGCGAATTTGATCCCGCCGTATTCGAACAACTCAATACTTCGGGCACTGCGAGGATAAAACCCGGGTACCCACCGGAACCCCAGGCGCCGGTCGCCTCTACCACACGCGAAGCTCCTCCACGGAACGATCCACCGGCACGAATAAATCCGGTACCGCGCTCCGTCAACAGACCGCCTCCACCTTCGGTCACCGTAGCTCCAGTTAGGCTACCCACGCGGCCAAGACCGGTCCAGGTACAGGCTCGCAAGCCTGAAGCCGAGCCTCCACTTCAAATCAAACGAGTCGGAGCAAAACCTCGGATACGCTCAATACTAGTGACGGATTGCATTATAAGGCGGGAGAAAGACCGTTTCATCATAGCGGCTCCTCGCGAGAACGAGCAGGGCAAGTCCNTGCCAATCATCGTATAAAAAAAAATCACGCCGCGAGCCAAGCATCCCAATCGTGGACGTGACAAATTGTTCGAATGTGATACTTTGAGTTAAGCACATTTTGCGATTGTTATCCTAATAAAACTTGAGACTGCCATATATTGCGCTGAATTTACAAGAGAATAAGGATGCGTTCGGGGAGAATGCGTTCGCTACTAACGCTACCAATGCAAACGCTACCAACTCTGTTCGTGGAGCCAATAGCGCGATAGCGTTAGCAAGCTCTGCGAACAGTTTAGTAGCGCTGGTAGCGTCCATTTTTGTAAATTTGGCGCTGGCCGAGTTAACCTTTCATAAGAATAGCGAACTACGTACTACGTACACGTGCCGGCGTGGGCGTGTAAAGTCGATTGAAAGTAATTCTAAAAATTGTAAGTATGTGTGCATGTGGGAATATATTTAGGCTACGTTCGGAAACATTACTCGAGTATCTCCTTGTATCGTTTTATCCTTGTTCTTCACTGAGTATTAGGCAAGGGTAAAATGATGCACGCAGGCTCTCGAGTTATGTCTCCGATCGCAGCTCTCATATCGTTGCGATGCTGTTATTTATTTATTTACATTGTATATTCTTTTTTGTTTGCAGGAACACAAGTTTTTCCAATTTCGAACGTGTTGTGCATACTGGCGTGGCCGTGTACAAATTAAAAGGAATACAATGAATTCCGTTGAAGTAAATCTTCTGGATGCAGAAACTGGAGAGGAGTATAAGTTGCAATTGTCACCAAAAAGTGCTATTAGAGCACAAACTGGTAAGTTTTATTTTACCTAATAAAGTGGTTGTGTAGTTAGTTATAAAATCATATAATAAATTTAAAAAATTTTATACAAAAATATTTCTTTGTATATATAGATATACGTATTTGGATATTTTGTTGCGACAAATAAATAACATTGTTATATGATTTTATACATAGTTACATACCATAGTAAATAATTTTGAAATGTTTTTGCTTGACTGTGACAAAAAATATTAAATCGATGTCTGTTCGGTCGATTTGATGTTTTTTAATTATTTTTTTTACGCTGGGAGTAATAATTTTTTATTTCTTCTTAAATATTATAATTAATTTAATATGATTTTAACTTTTGTCACAATAAATGCTTGGCTTTATTTAAAAATGACAGCTTTATCTTTTTGCACTTATTTTCTATTTCAAAAGTTTATTCTGTCACTTTTTATGCATGTGTTATCAATAATTTTGCATCATTTTCTGTGCAAGACTTATAATATTTTACCACCGTTACTGTTTATTGCATAACTATTTTGATACATTTATCAAAATAATTATGCAATAAACTGTAACGGTGGTAAAATGTTATAAGTTATGGAAAAATGAAAATGTTCTCTTTTAATGTTATATTTCTATTTTTACGTGCAGATTTGTCTTTTGCCACTACTCTCTTAAATGTTGCACGTCAAACACGATTTCAAAACACTGCATGTATTGGTAAGAATGGTTTTAACAATCCTTGCCTATATTAATAATACTGTTTATATTAATACATGTGTGAAACAGTCAATGTAAACTGTTATTTGTATTTTTTAATATTACTTTTTAGATACATCTGAACATATGCAAAAAAGTGTTGCAAATGATACTACATTGAAAGAAATACCTGGTATGTAATCAATTTGCAGATCAATACAATCAATATTATGTACAATCAATATTTGTATTTTAAAATATTATTTTTTAGAAGGATCTGAACATATGCAAGAAGATTCTAATGATTTGTTGGATGAGATGTATGGTATGTGATGAATTTTGTACAGCTTCTTAATATGTAGGAAAATTAATTAGTTATATGTTTTGATTGTTAATTACATACATTATTTTTATAGATGATATGAACACATTTTCTCAGGAAAAAGATATCTCAACGGAAAATAAAGAAAGTAAGAAAATTTTATTATATAAAATATAAATATATTTTTTAATGAATGTTATCACTCTACATAATTTGGTTTACATTACAGATTTCAGATGGTCTCATGCAGCAATAATGCTACTATTGGAAGAGTACAGATCACGAGAATCGTCGATGTCTTCGGGTAAAACAAGCCAAAAGAAAGTATGGGATGAAATAGCAACAATAATGAATTCCAAAAGATATGATGTCTCAAGTAGACAATGCATGACACGAATTAACACCATGAAGAGGACATACAAAACCATCAAAGATCACAATTCGAGATCTGGTAACAACAAACATACATGGAAATATTATGATGTAAGTATTACTTTAAAGATAGATTAAATCATGTTACAGTTAAACACAGATCAATCAGATTGTAGGAATGTAAGCTATAACTTTTCAGTAAAATTTTCTTTAAGGAATAAATTTTAGAACGTAATCCTAATATTAATTTTTAGGCTATGGAAAGTTTTCTTGGAGAAAAACATTACATGTCACCTTTAACACTTATTTCATCAACTGGAAAATCCAGCTTTGCAAAATCTGAATCTCCAAGTAGCTCCAGTAGTAGTTCTACCTGTCAATCTGATGGTAAAGTTGTTCGTAAGTAACTGTTGTTAATTATTAAATGAATTATAGACAATGAGATATAAAAAATAAAAATATATTAAATTATATTTCTAGGTAAACGTAAAGCTGCAGATATAATAGACAATATAACAGAAAATCGCCGAGTAACTGAGGATGGAAAAATTAAAAGACACAAAGAAAGAATGGAAATGCAACAAAAGTTCATTGAAAGACTGGACGAAATTTTAAAGAAGTTGTAGGTGTATGGGAAAACTGGACCAAAGTTTAAACAAGTTCGAGTTGAAATTTATCGTTACGCAATTTAAAATAGCAAGACTGTTTTTAAGACTGTTCTGTTCTAAACTTTTATTATAATCACTATTTTAATAAGTACTATTATAATATATAAGTGCTACAATTATTATTTTAACTGTACTGTTAGGGGGAGTTCTACAATAAGTTGCAAATACTTTGTCGCTAGTCGTAAACGCCATGGCGATGTGATTCATTAGTTATGTTGTTTTTGCATTTGCAACTTATTGTAGAATCCCCCTTATATTAAACTATAATATGTTAACTAAAGTATATTATATATTTTATACTATTCTTAATCTAGTTTTATACTATCTAATACAGTTTTATAATAAATTTATCTAAACATGTCTAATTCGCAACCGTTCTGCAATTAAATCTCTTTTTATAATACCTGCACGAGCATTGAGTATATTTTCATTATCCATCACACAATCTATCGTATGTACATCCTCATTTATTTCGATATCGATAATATCATTTTTCATCAAACATATATTGTGCAATATACAACAGGCCAGAATGTGTAATGGTATTAAATCTACTCTATCTAATGCAAGAGTTGTTAGCAAACTTCTAAAATGTCCTTTCAAAAGTCCGAATGCTCTTTCTATAGCCATTCTTGCTGAGGAATGCACAAAATTATAATTTCTTTGGCGTTCGGTCAAGTGACCGTTATCACGATATGATATCAACAGATTTTCATGTAGCTTATATGCTAAATCACCAATTAAATGAGACTCTTCTGAAAACTTTGACACGTCTCCAAGATAGGATTGCACTTCCGACAGACGAAAAACTCGTTGGTCATGTACTGATCCTACATGCCCGACATAGCAATGAATGAATTGACACGTGTGATCATAGATAACAGCCTGCAAAAAAACATACAAACCAATATAGATTACATGAAGTTGTATGAAAAGCACACTACAATGACTACGATTGATCAATTTCCTATCGGTTTCATAAAGCTAGGTCTATATCTATTGTAACGCTCTGGATCGTAAGCAAATTGACCAATCACAGTAGAGTTTTCTTATAAACACCCGGTTGGTCAATTTACTTATGATCCAGAGCATTACGATAGATGTAGACCTAGCTTAAGCTAATGATCAAAATAAATGATCAATATAAACTTAGCTTTAGGTATTCATAATCCGATCTTAAATAGATTGTCTTAAGTTAATATTTAAATACTATTCCAATCATTCCATTGAGTACGGAATACCTAAAGAGGAATTTGAAATTATCTTAAATATAAGATTGGTCTATAAGTACTGATTTGAAGAATTCTTTATTGAGAATTCTTGAAGTAAAAAAAGTATATTACCTGAAGTTGAATCGAATGATGACCCTTGCGATTGACATACGCTTCTGAATTATCTGTTGGAGCTGGAATGGTGACGTGTGTACCGTCAATAGCACCAATGATCTTAGGAAATCCACTAGTATTCTCAAAACCCGCCCATATTTCATAAACTCATTCGTTTGTAGGCCATTTTATAATATTTGGCGCCAAATCAATAATTGCATCTATTACACGTCGTATAACATATAATGCTGTGCTTCTGCCAACGTTAAATCGGTCGGAAATAGATCTGAAGACATTAAAAAATAAAAACAAAAATTATTCTTTACTCAATGATATAAATCGATATAGAAACGTATGCAGAACAATTTTAGCATCATTAAAATTTTTAAATATATGTAAAATGTATAATAAATTGCTTAATAAGTCTAAATGTAACTTTAAAAATTATTAATTTTAAATTTAATTATTGTAACATACAATTATTGTAACAATCTTTAAAAAATTAATGCCTAAAATAAATTCTTATATAATTATATAATTAATGCGAATAATTTTAGCACAATTATTACTGAATACATTTCAGACTTTAATTTTGTGATTATTGTAAAAATCGTTACAGCATTAAATTGTACACTTATTATTAAAGTAATAGTAATAAATTCTTTTTACTATTTATTTTTTACATAACTACTTCGTAATTTTTTTAATATTTGAAAAAATGCTGTAAATGAAAAAAAGCAATAATTGTGCATTTATTATAAAAAAAAATTTCCTATCTGAATACATGTAAAACACAAAAACAGATTGATACTTGCGTCAACTATAGGCCTATTCTGTAACTCTTACTGACAGTTCGTCAACGTAATAATGTCGTTGCGCAATTTTTTCACATAGTAAAAATACTGTACAACGATATTATAACGATAATGAACTGCCGTTATAATATCGTTACAAGTTACAGACTTACTGATATCGTCGATTATGTTCAGCAGAATTCTATGTTTGATAAGCTTATTCTTTACCTCAAAGAATCTGGAGTGGCCAGTCTCCACAACGCCAATAAACACTGTTTGCGTGGAGAAATTTGGCATTCCTCCTGTTTCTCTTTGTAATTTGGGACCAATGATGGATAGCAAGTTTTCAAACGTTTGAGGACGCATTCTGGACGAATCAAGCATTAATCCATTGTTTATAATATATTCTTTATGTAAATCGTCTAATATTTTCAAACCATAGATATTTCAACAAAAATATTGATAAAAAATATTTATATTGATACCTGAAGTGAGACTTGAAATCATGATTTGTCATCAGCGGCACTACTGTTTCTACATAATACGGTACTCTGGGTACTTTCCTTCTAGTGCGAAACGCAGCATCTAACATTGCAAATTCTTCATTATCACTGTCACTTGATGATATATCTGTTCCCGTATTTGTAATGCTATCAATGATAAAAGTTCTTGATTCGCCTCCATATTTAATTAATTAGGAGGCTGTGAATTTCCAGCTGAGAATTAATTTATGTTCCTACAAACAGAAAAAAATACACAGTGTAAATAAAAATATTAGCAGTATCACAGCATTATATTTATACATATTATTTATACATGTTTATACATATATTCTTATATATGAGATATACTTACGATTTTTCTCCTTGCACAATATTTGCGCACTTCTTATTTATGGCATTTTTTTTGTTGGTTTAACGTGCTATGGCTCGGGTGAGCATGTAGCACTCCTGCCACTTATTTATGGCAATCTAGTCCATAGGTTAGGAACTCGTCGGAGGCGCTGATAGTGTCTCCCTGAACACTCGCAAACGCTAACGCTACCCATGCACTACCTCGGAAGGAATAGCGTTGGTAGCGCGCAGTTATGACGTCACACGCCATCGTTAGTGACGTCATGACAGCGTTTGATAGCGCTACCGCCTAACTCCGCGAACAGCTTGTAGTACGATATAGCGCAAATAGCGTCTCCCCGAATGCACCCTAAGTGTGTCAATGATACTGGATTAAATTAATACCCGAGAAGAATCCACCAGTCATACGGGCAATAAGTATTTCGGATATCAATACTACAATCTTTTACCTCGATCTTCGATGCAGAAATACGCACGTAAATGTGTATTTTCCCATTACACGCATGAACGTTCGCGCCGCTTATTACGAGTGAAAAGTAGCAGCTATTAGATTTGCACGCAAAACCGGATCGTACGATAGAAACCACGGTTCTCCGTTACAGTCAGACGATTTTACTAACTTTCAAGTCATCGTCAAAAGGCGATTCGATGTCAGTACAGAGTCGACCCTCAAGTTCTGAACTTCAAATTGTTTTTTTTTTGTCAAGCGAATTTAAAACAATGTACATTTAGGGTGAAGAAGAATATTATTTTATGCGAAACTCTCTCTTTTTGTATAGCCTAATATTTTCAACTATTTAAAACGCAAATCTAAACACGTAGCACGCATTATCTCGAAGTCACGTATCTGTAAGGAGAGTTCAACAGCGCTAAAGAGTCGCCTCTCGGGAACGCAGGAGTAGTACCCGCGACATTACGGTACTTGTGGATTACGGTTCACTTATATATACACCCATGCAAAACCGGATTTCGTTGCTGCCGCGTAACGCCGTAAAACCGAAAATCCCTCAGGTCGTCCGGTTGTCGGTTCAGGGGAATCTTCTCCGTTCTAGAAGAAGACGAAGATTTCGTTCGACCTTCCTGTCCATCTAACGGAGCATCTACGCTTCGCTGTCTTAGTTCGGACCAGCCGAGACTTGCCGAGGCTCGCGCTGTCAAGGCCATTCATCCGCGAGTCTCCAGTACGACCAGAGACAATGATACTTCCGCTCCGCGTCGGTTGAACGGCTGATCTTCCTCGCACTTCAGACGAGTCCAGGAATTTCGAATTCTTCAAAATTGTTGTCAGAAACTGTCTAAGCGAGGTGGACTTCAGCCACTCTTGGCCTTTCTTAAATTTCAAGTAAAAGATTCAGATTTTAAAACTAGTTTCCCCTCCACAATTTTTTCCAAGCATATGACTGTTTCTTATCTTCTTCGCGTAAGCAAATATCCAGGATTTTCCAAAATATCACAAATATCAAAACTGATTTCTCCAAAGAATATCCAAAATTTTTCCAGGTGCTTACGATTACTTCTGATTATCTTTGCACTCTGGAAAACGGGATCTGTAGATTCAAATGTCAAGTCTGGTCCATGAAAAAGGTCCCCAGTTTCGAACAAATTTCCAAGTATAATCTCTTCCAGTTCTTTTTTTCAGTAGCTCCAAATTCTAAAGCAGCAGAATATTCCTCAGAGTCTCCTCTTTGTTTTTTTACAATTACGACGCCAATTTCCACTGACTGTTTGCCAGCTCGGCGAAAACGTCTGGTCAGCGCGAGCGGGCGCGCGACGATGACTGCGAGCTAACACCAGAGTCACGCGCGAGTTAGCATCTGCCGGCAGGCTGGGTAACGCGGGTCGATTTCTCGACTGAAACCCGCGAGTTCTCGTACGGTCGATGGGAAGAGAAGGAAACGAGGCGAGTCGAACCGCACCCGCGCCATTCGAGGTGCCCTTTTCCGAATCCGGCTTCCAGAATCCGTTGCTTGCCCAGATGGAGAACAGCAATGCAAGAGCGATCGGGAAAACGAGCGTGCGGGTGACGGTCGGCCAACGAACTCACGCGAATCTCTCTCTCGGGGGCCGATGCGTGCCACCGGTGCGAGCGCAGGAGGCGGCAGACCGGGACTCTCTCGCCGCTCTCGAGCAGATCGTCGAGAGTTCATCTGCTCTCGCCTCGACATTCGAGGTAGGAATGACGGCCGTCCACCAGAGAAGATCTCTCTCGGATCTCGTCCTTTTACCTTTCCTCGCAGTTGTCCTATTCCCGACTACGTCGAATCCTGCGGCTTTTTCCGCCAAGTTCCGATTTATATTTCGATCTTTGGAGGGATTGACGTTAACTGATCCTCTCGTGGAAATTTTTTTTTTATTATAAATGTTTATACCTCGATATTATTCTCGAATGACGAGATGTTTGAGGAACTGTCTCTATATGATTTTCATGAATTTCTTATTTTATTTTATCTTCGTGAATTCGGATTGTAGATCATTCTGTAGAAATTTTTGGGAAACTTAAGATGTGTTTCTCATTTATTAATTTTTAAATATTAAACGAGAATTGATGAAAATATTCGCTTCGTTAAATGATCTTTTTATTTCTGCTTGTTCAACGAATCTTGATTTCAATTCGAATGAAATTTTGATTCGGATAAATAGTGTCTTCATCGAAGTATAGCGCGGTTATCGGCATAAAAATTAGCATTCATCTTCGGTCGCTTCTTATTAGTTCGATGAGAAGACGACGCGCGCCTCCTTGAAAAGTAAGCGCGACCTAGAAAGCATGCACGGGATCGAGTTCTTTTTCTTCTGGTGTGCATCTGTGCATTCCTCGTTAGTTCTCTCTCCCGAGATGCAAAAGGAAGTTTCCTCTCGAACAGGGAGATGGAAGAGAGAAGTCGTCGCTGCCGCAAGGTGGCACCGCTCTTCGACTTTATCATCTCCCACCAAAAGAAGGATTTCTTGCCTGTACTGCACCTAACTGTAAAGAATGCTGTAGGTGCTGGGTTGCATTTCTTCTTTCAGATGCTACTGCGAGTATCGCGTCGTGCAATCGCGGGTTCCGTGATCGCAGGCTCTATTCATAACTTTATGAATAGAGGCTCATAATTCGTAAAATTACCAGCACAACTTGTTGGGAATAATATCCGAATGATTCATCGTGAGATTAAGTGATTTTGTATACTTTCTTGAAGAAAGTTAGTCTTTCAACGTAGACCATTTCCTCTTTTCATTTCATTTTAATAACGTGGATTACTTCAGTATTTTCTCATGACTAATTAATCGAGTAACAGTAGTAGTCTGAATATGGCAAAGAATGCCCAAAGTCATAGCTTTTTATTATTAAAAATGTAAAATGTAAATTGATATAATAAGAAATAAAATTTAGGATTTCTTCATCTAATTTATAAAGATTAATTTATATACTGTCAATTGTAACGTTTTAATCATGATATTATCATTGATTCAAATTCTTTCTTTCGCAGACTTTGCATTTTTAATATTAATTGAACTAGAATCCAATTAAATGTTAAGATTACTAGTTTGTTGGAATTAATGAACGTGAAATCAATAAATCCAAGATCTATTAAATTTAACGTTGTTAAATCATTTGTAAAATTAGGTTGAGCATATTAAATTTTCAATAGTTGTGCATTTTCAATTTTTATAACTGGAATGAAACTAGTCAGAGCAGTTCCGAGTTGACATCATCAACGTTTCGAGAATTCATTCCCCTTCCGACACGCAGCCGGTCTCTTATTAAAAATGCCTTAGATTGTCACTTGGATTTTTGTTAATTCAAGAACCAGTCGGATCAGTATTGCGCAATGCACAGGCTACAGTAGAATTTTCCATCATTTTATATATATTGGAATTAATTTTTGCAAAATATAGCACTTGTGATAAAACCAACACGTATAAATAGACATGGAATGAGTAAACAATCATTNATTGCGTTGTAAATTAGTAGAAAACNTGAANTNTCCAAACATTTATAAGCATTNT
>JAJVSH010000368.1:15014-27502 GCA_021460005.1 Tetramorium alpestre | reverse complement strand
ANAATGCTTATAAATGTTTGGANANTTCANGTTTTCTACTAATTTACAACGCAATNAATGATTGTTTACTCATTCCATGTCTATTTATACGTGTTGGTTTTATCACAAGTGCTATATTTTGCAAAAATTAATTCCAATATATATAAAATGATGGAAAATTCTACTGTAGCCTGTGCATTGCGCAATACTGATCCGACTGGTTCTTGAATTAACAAAAATCCAAGTGACAATCTAAGGCATTTTTAATAAGAGACCGGCTGCGTGTCGGAAGGGGAATGAATTCTCGAAACGTTGATGATGTCAACTCGGAACTGCTCTGACTAGTTTCATTCCAGTTATAAAAATTGAAAATGCACAACTATTGAAAATTTAATATGCTCAACCTAATTTTACAAATGATTTAACAACGTTAAATTTAATGTAATTCTTTTTTGTGAAGTGTGTTTCGGATATTAGCATTATATCTATCTTGTTATTTTTGATAAAAGTATCTAGCTCGAGCTTATATTTTAACAGGCCGTTAGCATTCCAGATTGCTAGTTGCAGGACTTTGGTCATTGAGACATGTTAGAAATCATGGTAGTTAATAGATTTAACATAGTACTCATTTGTTCCATTAGATTTTTCAACATGGACTTTAACTCTTGCAGATCATTGGTCTGGTGACCTTGGTTAGTTGGGTCAGAACTGTTTGAGCAAAAGTGTCTTGAGTTTGGTTGTTATTAGTTGTCGCCCGTGCGTATGAAGAGCTGGCATTGCTATGTTTAGCTGGTTGTGGTTTAGGAGGTCATGTGTTGTGTGTTACTTCACTTTCTACTGCTTTAATGTGTTTGTTTCTTAAAGCCGGAAATTTAGCTTGTTGTAGTTCTTTGTATACCGTGCAACCTTTGTAATTTGCCGGGTGATTACTTTCGCAAAGAACGCATTTCACTTGATCAGATCTATTATTTTACAGTCTGCTGTGCGATGATTACCTGTGCACTTGACACATCGTGGCAAACGCGAACAAAAATTTTTTGTGTGACCATAACGTTGGCAATTTATACATTGCGGTATTTCGCGCTTTAAATGTGATGCTTCAAACTTTTAATTTTTGTTTGTAGTAAATATTCGATCGAATACATGGTTTTATTATTTTCATCTAGTTGCAGATCTATCGAAAACATAGATAGCGGCTTTTTTGTTGCTCTCTGTCGCATATTTACTATGTTAACTACTTTATGACCGTAGCTTTCAATTTCTGTTTTTAGGTCGTTTATATCCGTTGAATGATGTATGTTGCGCAGGATTACTCTGAATGGTTTATCTTGTTTTTTTCTGATAAGTGTAAAATTCAGTATTTGTTTCCTTTAGCGAATTAATTATTACATCGTAGGCTTCTATAGTTTTCGTTTGAACTTTCACTTGTTCTTGGTTAATTATTTTAATGTGATAATTATCTTTGGCGATCGTATTAAGGAGTTCCATTAATGGACTAATATAATCAACTCCGGAGATAAATATCGGCGGCGGTTTTACCGACTTTTCGATCTCCCTGGCTTTTATTGCCTCGGATTCTTGATCATTTAGCTCGCTGAATTTATTTGATGTTGACACGGGCCTGCTCAGCCAGTAGTCAACAATGAGGTTTGTTTTGATTTGCGTTGTGTATTGTGTCCATCGGCGCTAGATCTTGTTTTTCGATTTAACTTCATTCCATTTCTATGCACAGCCAGTCGTTAACGGGACATTAATTTGTTGATTTATTATATTTATATTTATATTTATTGCCGTGGTGAAATTCGCGGCACATCTATCGGCGATTCAGCGTTACAGAACGTTGGCCTTGTACAAGATTCGAACTCAATAATAAGACCCGTCAGCCACAACGGCCGCGGGTCATACACACTTTAAATTCACTTTTCATCTACACTTCTATTATTATTTAATGTCAACAACTTAGGTACTTAACTATTAACACTAAGATAGCTAAGCATCACTCTTAATATGATGATTTTGTAATTCTTTGCGAGCACGCTACAAACACGTCCGGCGCGCACGGCTGCTCGAGCAGAACTATTCACAAAAATTAATTCCAATATATTGTTGCGCTTGTTATCACTCGCGCATTCACACACTCGCGACCGAACTCGAGAATAAATACACGAACGTTTCAAAAACATAATCAAGACTCTTTATTATAATATGGATACAGGCGGAAATAATCGGAGAAGTCGGCTGGCACGTCAGTTCGAGTCGACGTCCAGAGATAGTTCTAGCTGTTTATCCGGTTGCCCCTGATGACGTAGTTTCCTTGTCGCGGTCGACGGAGGCGATCGATATAATCGATCGCTCGCGTCTGCCGATAAAGCTTCCTCAAACAGCGTGTGAGACTCGCCCATGCAACACTTCCCTCCTTCTTCGAAATTGTCGTCCCGACAATTTTTCTTGGAAGGGAAGTTCTTCTTTGTGCTCCAGAACATCTTCCTTGCCCTACCCTGCGCTGCTGTGACAGGTTACCGGACAGCGTCCACGCGGCTCCGTCCGAAGAAATCTTGCTGACTGTCTTGTGCACTTGTTTCTTGTTTTTGCGCGCTTAGCACTTCTCCCTCTGGTCTTGAGAGCTTCGCTCTTCTTCGACTTTGAGAGCTTCGTTCTTCCTTCTTCGGGATCAGGGGGAGGGAAGATGTAACGAGTCTGTGGTCCCAACGCTCTGATTGTGAGAGTTCCCTGTCCCCTGTCTCAGCATATGCCCTTCGTCCCAAGGAAAAACCACGGCCAAAAACCGTGAGAAAGACAATCCAGGGTCTTCCGAAGGAGATGCTGGTTCCTCTTCCTGCGTCGAAAAGATTTTTTTTCTTTTCTTTTCCTCACAGGAAACGATGACTCCCTTTTTCCTCCAGGAGATGAAGGTCCCTCCTCGGGCCGCCTTTACTGTAAAAGAACATATAACGCAGAAAAACTGAACTCTTTAAACTAAATACCTTAGCAACTAATAGGTATACGGGCTCTGTGTCGGTACGAATTTTCTTAAAGAAAATGTAACGTCTCTACTCCTTTTCTAGAAAAAGAGCTAAACGATCTACGTGTACGACCTTATTCTTATGACGAGGAGACTTTCGAATGCAAAAGATCACATCACTGAGTTTCTTCTCTATTATCTATGGCCTCCCATGGATTTTGTAATTTTGGCGCCTTTCCAACTTCTCGCCGTAGATTATAGAACCAGACTTTTTGTCCTGGTTCGAAAATTCACTCGTCTAGCTCGACGATCATACCAAGACTTAACATTCTTGGATTTAATTAGAAGTCGCCGTCTAGCAAATTGATGAATAAGATCTAACCTTCTCCTAAGCTTGGACACATAATTTTCTCCTTCCTCTTGCTCCGCTATTGAGGGTGGGTGCCCTCAGCAGATCTAACAATAAACGGAGATCTTGTCCTAGGTACATCTCCGCCGGCGTCGCGCCAGTAGCCTCTTGCTTCGAAGAACGGAAAGCTAGCAAATACAAAGGCACCCAACGATCCCATTTTTTTTTTATTTTCGCAGATGAACTTCGCCAAGTAGTCTAAAATGGTACGGTACTGACGCTCGACCTGCCCGTCTGATTGTGGGTGAAGAGGAGTCGTACGTGTTTTTCTGATTCCAAGCAGCATCGCCATTTCCTGAAACAACTTAGATTCAAAATTCCTATCTTGATCCGTGTGTAGTTCCAGGGGAACTCCATGTCAGGAGAATACTTGATCAACTAACGACCTAGCAACAGTACTAGTACTCTTATCTTTTAGAGGGACCGCTTTTGGCCACTTCGTGAAACAGTCCACGATCACTAAGAGGTATTTGTTACCATTTGAAGAAGTCGGCAAGGGACCCAAAATGTCTACTTGCAACCTCTCGAAGGGTGCGCCCACATTGTAGACTTACAAGGGAGATTTTCCCTTTCCAATAGGACCCTTTCTAGCGACACAGATTTTACAGGTAGCACACCACTTTTCGACGTCCTTTTTACAAGTCGCCCAATAAAATCGTTTTCTAACTTTCTGCAAAGTCTTATTAATACCGAAATGCCCTCCAGTGGGGAACTGTGACCTTCCTCTAAAATCTCATTTACTTTCTCGGGAGGTACAATAACTTGAAAGAGGAACTTCTGTAAGTTTGGGGAGATCCATTTCTCATAAAGAATGCCATCGTTCATCACCAACATTTCCCAGTAAGACCAATAAATTTTTAGAGGAGTTTCTTTGGAAACAACCTCCTGCCAATTCGGACGTTTTCCGATCTCTTTGGCTTGGATGATCTCGGCAATTGAGGGATCCCTTAACTGGGCGGAACGCCATTCTTGAAGGCTATCTTCAACCAAGATTAGTCGATCGAAACCTTTCTCGGTTTCTTCTTTGAGTTCGACTTTCGTGCAGTAACGACAGGACGTCTCCAGACACGGACGTCTAGACAGCCCGTCTGCATTACCATGAGCTTTTCCGCTCCGATAGTAAACGTCGAAATCGTACTGCTGTAGGCGTTCCAACCATCTTGTCAATTGTCCCTCCAAATTTCGGAAAGACATTAACCAGCGTAGGGAAACATGGTCCGTTCTCACTTGAAACTTCCGTCCATAAAGGTAATGATGAAACGATTTTACAGCATCCACTACAGCATCCACTACAGCCAATAACTCACGTCGGGTGACGCAGTAGTTTCGTTCAGTCTTGCTAAACACTTGATTAAAATAAGCGATAACCTTCTCTTCCTTCCCCTGAAACTGAGAAAGCACAGCCTCGATACCATGATTCGAGGCAACGGTATCTAAAATAAATTGACCTTCTCCTGAAGGAAATGACAAAATCGGAGGAGCAACCAGAACGTCTTTTAATTTCAAGAATGCTTCCTGACACTCAGAAGACCACACAAATTTGAAATTATTTTCTGTTAAATTGTACAAAAGTTTAGCCAAAGTGGAAAATTCTTTGACAAATTTTCTGTAATAGGAGCGAAAACCGAGAAAGCTTCGCACCTGCTTTCTTGTTTTTGGAATCGGCCAGAGTTTTACAGAAGAAATCTTTTCAGGATCCGTTGCAACCCACTCTGCGGATATTACATGATCAAGATTATTTATTTAACTTCTCTTTTTAACGATATTTAACTTCTCTTTTTAAGAAAACACTTTTTGGGATTGATCTTTAGGTTCGCGTCTTGTAATCGTAAAAGAATACCTCTTTTAAGTTTTGCATCGTTTCTTTAAAACTTTTCCCGTGAACTACGACATCATCAAGGTAAACAAAACAGGTCTTTGAAATTAATCCCTTTAAGACTTTTTCTATAAGTCGTTCAAAAAGCTGCAGGGGCGTTGCAAAGGTCAAAAGGCATAACCCGAAATTGCCACAAACCGTTACCTACAGAAAAAGCAGTTTTCTCACAGTCCTTAGGATCTAGCTTTATCTGCCAGTATCCACTCTTAGGATCAAGAGTACAGAACCACGAATTCCCCGCTAAATTATCCAAAATGTTATTAATCCTCGGAAGTGGATAGGAATCTTTTATAGTTACTGCGTTTAATTTGCGATAGTCCACACAGAATCTTATTGAGCCATCCTTCTTTTTAACCATAACAGCTGGAGAGATCCAAGGGCTAGAAGATTCCTCAATCACTTTTTGGTCTTTCATTTCCTCCAAAATTTTATTAACTTCCGATTGTAAGTACAGGGGAATTCGGCGAGGGACCTGCTTAATGGGGCGAGAATCACACAATTTTATTTTATGAGACAAAACATCGCTATTGCCGGCAACAATATTTTCGGAAAAGACGTGGCGAAATTCAAATAAGAAATCAGAGAAATTCTTTCTTTCCAAATCATTCAACTCAAGACTACTTTGTTCAAAAGTCTGCAAAAGGCAGCTGGGGAGTTCTCAATCCGGGAACAACTTAGCCCGCGCTCTTTCGTATCATCTCTCGTCATACCGAGAATACTTAAAAAAGCTCATCGATTAAACCCGTTTGGAGAGAAAATCTTCTCCAAGATCCATTCAAGATACATTCATCCTTAATATTCGCGACAAAGAAAGACATCTCCTCGCGAAATCTCCCTAAAGAAACGATGGCAAAAACACGAGAAACTATCGGCACTTTTTATCCGGTAGGATATCTAAGATTACACTTGACCCGTTCTTATTTAAAACAAGACGCTATTCTCAAACTTAACACCGACACATCTGAGCTCGTCTCAATTTTAAAAACGCAAGGTTTATCATTTAATAAACCCCTTATACAACTTCGTCTGCACGCGTCCGCGCTCACACCTCCGAGACGACGGAAAACGACAACCGCATCGCGCGCGCAGACTGAGGCCCGAACTTCATCTGCCGAGCTAGCCCCAATGAACAGAGCCTAGTTTCCCTGTTCTTGTGCCGGACATTCGGACCGGAAATGTCCGACTTTCCCGCACTTTCAACATTCTTTCGACTTGCGTTCGACCTCGTTCTTTCTCTGGTCTTTAAAAGTGTTTTTGGAGTTTCTTTATTTCCCACTTGATTCTTTTTCTCCTCCTTCGTTTCCGACGAAGCTCCCTTTTGCTTGGAGCGAAAGCCCTGTGAAAAATTTTCCCTTCTTCCCGAGAAACTGTTCTGGTCGATCAATCTTAATGTTTTCGCCCGTTCTATCGCAATTCGGAGCGAAGTAATTCCTTCTACTTGAAAGGAGCGTTTAATAAAACCGTCAAGGCGGCGACGAACTGCGAACACGCGATTTTGTCTCGCACCACGTCGGTGCTTTCTGGGTAGGCTTTGCGCGATAGGCGCTCTAAATTGGCATCCAGTGTTGCGTAATCCTTGCCTGGGGATTGTCTCCGATTTGTAAATTGGAGATAGTGGCTCTGCGCGAGTTCACTTTCTCTCGAAACGCAATTCTAATTTCGACTTTAGGTCCGCGAACGAAAGGGATTCAATTCCATCGATCCCAGAGTCAAGAAGTGAGCGTGCCTTTCCGCGTAAACATGACGCTAATATGGTCGCTTTATCCGACTCATTCCACTGATTTGGGCGCGCGACAAACAAGAATTGCGAAAGAAATTCGCGGAGCGACGCCGTCCCGTCGTAAGTATCGGGCTTAAGTTTCAGCCCGCGCGCCGTACGCTTCGCGTACGCGCTCTCGTCCGCAGCTATCGGACGCGGCGCCGCAAAGGCGGCGCGGCACACGGACCCCGCTTGCGGCGCGCCCCGCACACGCGCCTAACATACGCGTCGTCTCGAATGAATTTTCGGCGGGAGAATTATTATTGGAGGGACTTAGCTGGCGAGTCGCTCCTCTAGTTGTGCAACTGCTGCGTTGCGCTCTCGAAGGCGGGCTTCCATCTCCTTTCGAAAGTTCCGCTGCTCTAGTTGCTCCTGTCGCCGCTCCTCGCGCAGCTTCTGCAACTCGAGATAGACCTCGAAGACTCTCGTCTCTGCCGTAGCCGACGTTGCATCCTGCGAATGGGACGCATCCCTTTCATTCGTAACCGTCATCACGGCCTGTGAGCGAGTCCTCGGCGGTGTGTGGATCGTAGTCATCTTGTAAGAAATCCGAGCGCCCGTCGCCTCGACGATCCGGATGTCCGACTATCCCGGACGAGCCCCCAAAATGTTGCGCTATCACTCGCGCACTCACACACTCGCGACCGAACTCGAGAATAAAGACACGAACGTTTTAAAAAGACAATCAAGACTATTATAATATGGATACAGGCGGAAATAATCGGAGAAGTCGGCTGGCACGTCAGTTCGAGTCGACGTCCAGAGATAGTTCTAGCTGTTTATCCGGTTGCCCCTGACAACGCAGCTTCCTTGTCGCGGTCGACGGAGGCGATCGATATAATCGATTGCTCGCGTCTGCCGATAAAGCTTCCTCACACAGCGTGTGAGACTCGCGTATGCAACACTATGTATATAAAATGATGGAAAATTCTACTGCATAGCCTGTGCATTGCGTAATACTGATCCGACTGGTTCTTGAATTAACGAAAATCCAAGTGACAGACAGTCTATTGTAAGGCATTTTTAATAAGAGACTATTATATATATATGTTAACTGCAAGAATATAGAAATAATGCAAAATTGATATCGCTGGATGTCTTGCAAATATATATATTTGATTATTATTATATTTATATAGGGTGTCCCAAATAAGAGGGATTACACGAAAGTTGGTGGTAGATCGGGTCAAATCGAGAAGAAAAGTCCATTTTACAAAATTCGCAATAGTTAGTTGAGTTATTCATTGTTAAAAATCAGAAAAAGGGATAGACGGCGCGATGCGGGAGACACTTCCGATTTTTAACAATGATGGCTCAATAACTATTGCGAATTTTGTAAAATGGTCTTTTCTTCTCGGTTTGTCCCGATCTATCACCAACTTTCGTGTGATCCCTCTTATTTGGAACACCATGTATATATGTATATATTTGATATTATTAATATCAATACAAATATATACATATATTTATATATATATGTATATATTTGAAAGAATTTACATTAAGTATTATTTAAATAATGCAAAAAATTTCAATTTAATAAACGATCTTGTCTAACAAAAGATTAAATATCTGTCTTCCATGAATTAAGATATTAAAATACAACAAATAAATTAAATATATTTTTACGATAATATACTTGTTTAAATTATAACTATATTATACATGACACTTTCAACAAAAGATTACTTACGAATTCATGAATGTCCAAGACTGTGTTTAATTTTCCATCTAATTTTTGTAACCCCTCGAGCTTTTTCTTGGTCCTTGATATCCAATTGTTTTCTCTCCATTTTAAAGCATGTGTATCCGAAGTTCGCGACCATATCACTATCGCTATAGATTGCTAATTTTTTTATATTGCCTTTTACAGCCATATCCACTGCCGTTATTGCCGCTTGTACTTCGGCGTTATCACTAGATTGTTCACCTTCGACCGGACCTGATATGTTTCTATAAAAATATTATACAATAATTATATTATACTCAAATTCTAATAGAAAATTGATGATATAAAATATAACTTACAAGGGATGAGAGGATTTGTAATCAAACAGAACTGCAAAGCCAGTGCATGGGTCGTCCTCCTTTTCTTTGTAGTATGATCCGTTTATGTATACTTTGACGAAACCTCTCTCATTTCTATGTCCATCCAGCAAAATCTAGAAAAATTTTATATCTTTGAGAGAAGGAATGAGTACGAGGTCTCCAATAGAAGCGAAATCGATGATCTATATAAAATTGCTATATAAATTGCTATAGAAGATAAGATTGGTGATTTGCTTCGAAGATTCGATTCTTTCGAAGCCTCGAAGATTCAGAGCTTCGAAAGAATCAAAGAGAAATCAAAGTCAACTTCGAAGCTTTGAATTCCTTCGAAACAAATCACCAGTCCTAGCTTAATATGAAACTTGTTAATAAACTTGTTAATAAAAATGTTTCATATTTTATATGGCTGGAGAGCTGTTTCTCTTAAAATGTTCTTCGATTCGCATTTATTTTTCTTATAAAATTTTAATAACTTCACGAGAAGATTTCTTGAGAAGTAAATTTTCGTAAAATAAAAGATTAGACAAGAAATAAAAAATTAGATGAGAACTAAACAATGTAAACGTGCACGCATTGATTAGGTATTAGAGCTCTCGATCAGAAACGTGTTTTAAAATACACGGGTTGTACACGTGACACGTATAGTCGTTCTACACGTTACGTCTGACACGAGTACCCACGGGTACACGTGTCAGACGTAACGTGTAAATTATATATACACGGGTACATGGATAATTACAAAAAATTTTAGGTAAATTTGCAATCTAACTCCCTTACCTTTAATTTTGCTGAATTTTTTTAAATGGTAAACTTTTGTGCATAGAATATATATAGAATAATATGCTGAAAATAAAAATCATCGTCGAAGTCCCATTTTT
This sequence comes from Tetramorium alpestre, assembly GCA_021460005.1. Taxonomy (NCBI): domain Eukaryota; kingdom Metazoa; phylum Arthropoda; class Insecta; order Hymenoptera; family Formicidae; genus Tetramorium; species Tetramorium alpestre. The sequence continues at coordinate 17,590 of JAJVSH010000368.1, read as the reverse complement.
CAAATTAATTTTAATATTTGATGACGAAAAATTTAGCAAAATTAAAGATTATATTTTTATCTTTATTATATTTTATTTATTTATTTATCTATTTGAACAATTATTAATTTATTAATTTATTTACTAATTTATCTATTCGTGTTTTAAATACACGTGTAATCCGTGTATCCGCGAGTACACGGTACACGTGTCTGTACACGTAAATGCTAATAACACGTATTAAGAGGCATGGTAGTGTCTCGCGCGCCAAGTTACGCAGCGGGGCGCCAGGACACGGTCGTGTCTCTATTACGCGAGATCATCGTTATGAGAAATCCTTTGATTATCGGATCTCATTAACGACTGAACCGATCGAATTCTAAGTTGGCTTAATCGAAAACTTAGGATTAAGGGGATCCTGGAGCCGTCCGCGGTACTAAAAATTTTTGTAATAACATAACTTTTTATTGCTTGCATTGATTGGAAAATCCTTTTACAGAGTTAAAGTATAGGCATTAATACGTAATTGTGGGTTAAGATTGATGCTGAAAACAACAATTTTTTAATAATTTGTCAACTCATAACAATATGTGCTTGACATAAGATTTCTGCAATCCGTATTTGCGAAATATTACCCCACAATTACATAGATGACATTAAAGAATAATATAGAATTTGGTAAATTCCATTACGACACATAATTAAAAAGATATGTTATTACAAAAATTATTCTGAAAATTATTCTGCTGAGTGCATTTTATTCGGTGTAGTCGATGATGCAGAGAGCAATTTTAGTTCCGGAGGAATCTGTCAGATGGAGGGCCTGAGCAGAGGGATAATCGCAACTCTTTCCGTGATCGTGAATGTAAGTCGGAGTGTCAACGCACAAAGATTTTCGTAAATCGTCACGTTTATCGTGGGACACGACGTGTGTCGTGTCCCACGATAAAGACGTGTTGTGTCTTTCTGAGGCTCTTTAATTACTTATGCCTGAAAAAGCGACGACTATACTTCTGCTCAGACTCTTTGTCACTTTCATCGTGTGAGAATATATACACAGGTACACATGGCTTTCTTTTAGTATGTGTGTATGTGTGTGCTATCTATATGTGCAGTCACACGACCGCGGTCTGTTTAATCACATTATTGACGTTCGTTTAATTGTGACAAGATTTATAGTGTGACATTTTAGTTACATAACATGTATTATACGTAGTGCGAAATATATATTCAAATATATGTATATACATGTACCAGGTCTATACCTATGAAACCAGAATTTTTTCATTGAAATAAAAGATGTAAATTTGGAAAAATGAATTCAAATTGTATATTCAAAATATTTTCCATCGCTAGCTACGTTTTTCCCATCTTTCGGGCAATTTGTGGATTCCGCGCCAAAAGAATATTTCCTCCTTCGAAGCAAACCATTCATTGAGCCATTTTCGGACATCCTCATAAGAAGTGAAGTGCTGCTCGGTGAAAGCGTGGCCCATCGATGAAAACAAGTGGTAGTCGGAAAGTGCCAAGTCTGGAGAATATGGCGGATGGGGTAGGGCCTCCCACTTGATGTTCTTCAAATAATTACGGACGACTAATGACGTATGTGCTGGTGCATTGTCATGGAGGAAAATCAGGCTATCATATCTTTCCTTAAATTCTGGCCTTTTTTCGAGAATAGCACGGTGTAACTTGATTAGTTGTTGATGATAACGATCGGTATTAACTGTTTCTCCAGGTTTCAAAGTAAATTATGCTCTGCTGGTCCCACCAAACGCATCCCACCAAACAGCATTGTCACCATCACTTTTGAACTTCTTAAACCACTCGAAGCACTGCGATTTGCCAAGAGCATGTTCACCGTAAGCTTCTACAAGCATTCGGTGCGACTCTGCTGCCGTTTTCTTCAAATGAAAACAAAACAATAGCGCTCTCCGCAAATCGTGATAATTTGGCACAAAACTCGACATTTTCAACGCTATTAAAAACTATGTTGTTGTATGAATGCTGTCCCTTTGTAAAGTGTGTACGTTTGTCAAATGTCAAAACAATATGTAGCGCGAAAGAAAAGGTTAGAGTATTAACTACTCTGAATACTAGAGCCATCTACTGACAAATTCCGGTTTCATAGGTATAGGCCTGGTATGTACACTGAACGGCAAGAATGATGTCCCCACATACCGAAACGCGTACATACGTGTGTCTCTTAAAGAAAAAAAGCGTGAGAGGTTTTAGAAGGAACGAGATACGTATAGAGACAACGCGGTGTCACTATAGCTATCTCACCTGCACGCCCTGCATTCAAGCGGCGAGAGTGAGACAACCGTAGGTGCCGTAGGGACACCGCCAGTCGCTAGCACGTCTTGCATTGCTTTCTCTCTCGATTGTGCATCTTGCGACAAAGATGCGACATCGGACAGCCCCCACTACTTTTTCCCTTCGCTCCTCGATCCGCGCGTCTAGAGACACACGTATATACGCGCTTCGGTGTGTACATTCGCCGCGTTCGGCTGTCATACACCCACACTAGCCGCTGAGGGATTCCATTCCTGTCGGTCAATGTACATACATGTATGTATACCTATATATATATATAT
>JAJVSH010000367.1:25272-39013 GCA_021460005.1 Tetramorium alpestre | reverse complement strand
CGTTTTTAGTTCTTAATTTAGTATTCATTTTAATATTAATATTACTTCGTACAGTATTCTAATACTTTTTTATAGTTAATAATTTATTAATAATAAATAATAACAATTTTTTACATTTTCTTCCTGACGGAAGAGACCACCACCTTCTCGCGGTTTCCGTTGAGCAACAATATGTATATAAAAATAAATTAAATAAGTACAAAAAGAATAATCTATAAACTTTTTTTAAATTAATATTTAATTATCATGTTAAATTTGTTAAATAAGACATTCTTCTTATAAGAGATTTTTTAACTAAAAAAGCATACATATTGGCCAAGAGTGGATTTTTATATTATATTTTACATTATATTTATATTTGTTTAGTAGGAAATTGTTCAAAATTTTCTACTAAACAATCTCCTTATGTGTGATTTTCGTCATTATCAGAGTTAAAATCGGCCAGCGGCGTGTTGCTTTCGCGGGCGAGAGAAAGAGAGAGAGAACATTATATATATCTGTTCTCGTCTGTCCGAAGCTAGCCGAGCGCCGCCGAGCGCTGAGCGTACACATCGCTTCGGTCAGCCATCCCCCACCACGTTGGTGCTGTGCTGCAAACGTCTGCCGAACGGCAACTCTGACGTGGAGTCGCCCGAGGACTTGCCGGCGGCGACGTGGCCCCCACAGTTTTCTTTTATTTTCGTTTTTTTTTCTTTTCCTTTTTATGACTGGTGGTCTATATGAATAAATAGATGGCGAGAAAAATTGTGTGCCTCGAATGATATCCCCTCTCCCATCTCATCCTTATTACCTTGGTTTTTTTCTTTTCTGTACTCGTCTTTGATTTCTCTCTGAGGTGCTTATCTTTTCTTTTGATTCATTTCGTCCGTGTCTACCTTTCTTCTCACGTGAAAGCGAGGAGGAAACGTCCACGGAAAAGCGCGGGAAACGTCCGCGGAAAAGCGCGAGAAATGTCGAGGGGAGAGAAACGGGAGACCTTCTAAAATTTTTTTCTTTTTGAAGTATTTTTAAGCCGAGAAGTGTTATCGGCATGGACAAAATGGTCCTGCCGAATGTGGCATCTGAAGTGGTGGTCATTGGCGATGTGGTAACTAAGACCTCCTCGGTCCTCCCCTTGGAGGGGGAAGTTGTGACGTGACTTTGTCTGTCACAAGGCTCGCCCGGCCGAGCGGAGATCCGTGGGTCGGGATCGCCTCCGCACGCACGGATAGGCGACCCCGTGAAATTTTTAATCTTTACGTTCTTGTTCGTGCCGTCTTGTCCGTCCATTGTCACACGTATAGATTCTTATTCCACATTACGAGTCGTGGATTATATTCCGAGAGTGGTGAGCCGATAGCTTAAAACCAGCACGGAAGAGCGGGCGAGACAGCCAGACTGGACTGCGGAAGGATTGCGGAGAGCAGACGGGGTTTCGGAGGCAAGCGGGCCGCTTACCACAAGATAAGTCGCCAAATACGATTGGGGACGCGGGAGAAAGGCCTAGCCGGAGCCTCCAAACAGATCTTCTCCCAGGAGTGAGCCGCCATCAGACGGACAGCGTGGCCCGCGGCGAGGACTCGGCCTGATCACCCGAGTTGACGCTGCCGCCGGGCGCACGCCTGACAGTCGGCCTCGCAAGGAAGCAGAAGATAAGCGCGAATTCGGCTGCCGCCGAAGTACGCCCTTATCGACCGCGTCGGCGGATCCCTCCGATGAGATCGATAGTGAGACCGCGACGTTGGGCGGCGCGCGACACAAGGGAGGGCCCGACACAAGGGAGGGCCCGACGCAGCGCCGAGAGAACCCCGGAGCCTCACTTCCGTACGAGAGCTCGGACACAGCGGACGATCCTACCTGCCGTTACCGCATCGCCCCGCTGAAGCAGCTAAAGAGAGAGAGATAAAGTGACGACGTCGAGGAAACTCAGAGCGGAAGGCATATTGTAAGGCCACCACTCCGGCATTTAGTTAATCGCGTAAGGCACGGCGGCCTCCTGCCGATTCCACCACATGGAAGAGAGCCTTACCGCCTTAGAGTCACGATCGCGGGGATGAGAGCGATCATTGTTCGCGAGGAGGCACGTCTGCCCGGGCTCGTCATCATAGGGTTTTCAATATCTTTTATTTCGATACTTCACTGGGTCTCTCGTGGGAAATAATCTCGCGGACAGCCTCGTCACGTTCGTCGGTTATGCGGCCGCGTTGCTGGGTATGGCGCATAGAATCCATCGAGAATATTCGGCGCCACGAGGCGGCTCGCGTTGATTCCATTAACTATTGCGTTCTGTCGCGAACAACATTCTTGCCTTGCCGTAAACCTGAGCATGTCGCGGAGATTACCGTATTAAGCGATGCGAGCTTGACTCTATAATTACGGCTGAAATTGAGAGTCCGGTACCGGCCGCTACGTGCGGTATTTTCACGATTGTTAAAAGGGAATTTGAGTTCTTTCTGGTCGTGGCGATCGCGCGTTCACAATTTGTTACGCTAGCGCGTGTAATAAATGATTTGAAATATATTTAGTTCTCTTCTATGTTAAATTTCGTGGACTTGGTTTAACTTCTTTCTTTTCCTTCTGTAATGCGCACTCTCCCGCTCTCCCCGAACCCGCTCAAGCTGAAGATCGGAGTCTTAGCCGGTGATGAAAATAATTACGCTTGAAATTGAGAATTCAGAATAGTTAATGTGGTGCGTGAGACCGCACCTGGCGCCCATCTAATGATAAATCAGTTGCGTTTCTTCCCATAATAGTGTCTTGCGGAATATTAATTAATTTAATTTCTGGACGACCTCCGCGGGTCAAGCGGGCCCGAGGAAAAAGCGTCGCAATGTGAACAATTAAAACAATTTTTGACGGACCCCTAGTAGCACAATACATTGGTTACATATTGGTATATATTGGCTAAATATTGCTTATATTGAGACTGTCTAATATTTTCCAATGCAAAACAAATATTGGTGATTAACAAAATGTAAGTGCAGTACCAATATTGCAGTGTCTATGATGACACCAATATTGGTCATGATGTCGAAATATCTAAACATTATTGAGTAGTTATCGGGACGCTCAGGCGTTGATAATATTGACATCATTGACTAAGCCCGGAAAAACTCCGTTTTATTTCAACCATTATCAATATCAATATTTGAGATACATGACCTAGCCGAAAAGTTAAGAAACAGATATTAATCGGTTACTGACAAAAAAAATAAAATGAATCAATATTTGGGAAACGGACATTAGTCGATTATAGACAAAGAGTTAAGATAAATCAATGTTTGAGAAACAGACGTTAGCCGGTTACTGACGAAAAAAAGTAAGATAGAGATCATCCGATAGAGAAACCAATCAATCTACGCCCTCGAATTCCTATTGCATCCAGAAGGTGTTGTCACAGTCCTCTGACAAGGGAGAGGATGTCGTGATAACAGTTAGAGCACTGCAGCAGGTCGTGGCAACGGCGACTTCGGCGGTAATTGACCAAGCCTTGACGAAAGTGACAGAGGCGATGTTGGCACAGCAGCAGGAGCTGCAACGCCAGCATCAACAGTTCTGTGCGCTGCAGCAGCAGCAATTCGCTGAAGTACTCGAATGAATTTTAAGGAAGGATGAGAAAATCGTTGAGATGGTAGCCCCGGTGGAGGCGATAGAAGAAGCGGGCGCTCCGATGGAGCAACCAAGTGGTTCGGTGAGATCCTTACCGATAAACAATAGTGGTGAGCGATTAATGAATACGGAGCCTGCGTCGAATATGATTAGATGATCGCGGCTCAAATTCCGGAGTTCGGAGATACCGACAACAAAAATGTAGTGACGTGGATTCGGAGGGTTGAGAAGGCGGCGGTTGAAGAACGCCTCCGATAACATGACACTGCTGACGGCATCGAGTAGTTTTGTTAAAAGAGCCAAGCAGTGGTACGAGTTTCAGCACGGAGAAGAGATGGAATCGTGGCTGAACTAAAAGCAGAGTTGCTCACGATGTTTGAGAGAGAACAGCTGTATTATAAAGCCATTTAAAAGGCGGAAGCAAGACAGTGGCAGATGGGGAAGGAGACGTTCGATAAGTACGCATTGGATAAGTTGTCAATCATACACAAGTTGAATTTACCGACGAAAGACTCAATCCATTTGCTTGTTAGTGGCATCCAGGATTATGGTTTAAGAGCCACAGCGTTATCGACGCGCGCTAATAGTGTGCGGGAGTTTTTAAAGCTTGTGAGACCAGTGTTAGACGATGTGGTGGATTGTACAAAAAGACAGTGGAAACAGTGATTGCCGCAATTGTGGGAAAAAGGGCCACACGCATAAAGAATGCAAGAGTGAGCCCACCTATTTCTATTGTAAAGAAACAGGACATAGATTGTTTGAGTGTCCGCTCATTAAAAGGAAAAATGAGCAGAAGCCAGTAGTATCAATCCGACATCGGGCAGGAGTGACTGCAGCAATGACAGCGGAAGCGGAGTCGGAAAAGGAGGCAACCTTGGAAACTGTAGCTGCCGTCGACGAGCACGAGGAGGCGAGGTGGCGGACCGATTGCCCGGTGATCGATATTGATAAGATTGCGGATACGTCCAGTAAGTTATCTTAGTTGATACAGGAAGTTTGGTGTTATTCACGAAGACTAGTTTATATGAAAAATATTTGGAACCGTTGGGTGTAAAATTAGAATCGACGGGTAGGAAATTGAAAGGTTTGAGTAAGGCCGCAATACGGATAATTGACGTTGTGCAGACGCAAATTGAAATTAGAAGTCTAAGTTCGCGGGCTTTCCCGATAGAGCTACATGTAATTGACGAGGATTCGTTTCCGCGTGACATAATAATAGGTCACGATTTCTTAGATGAACATGTACTTACCTATGAGTACAGGTCACGCGGTAAAGGTTCTTAGATGAACATGTACTTACCTATGAGTACAGGTCGCTTTCTAAATTTTTCCTATAAAAACACCGATCTCAACCTAATTAGACACACTCAAGTCCCAGGATACCCAGTGTTCCAAAACCTACTCTAAGTACTCTGCCGCGGTCGATACCATTGCAATCTGTGTGAATTCTGCAGTTAGATGCCGCAGCACGTCAGCCGTCGTGAACCGACTTTATTCTGTCCAAAATCTACATCAGTAAATCCCTACCATCTTAGAACTTCTCTTCTTGATCTCTTCTTGATCGTCTAATTTGATCTCGTGCCGTTTCGAATTGTCCCACAATTCCTATCACCGTTTAGTTCCTATCTCCCATTTTTATAACCTGTTTCCTCCCTCAGCGTCTCTTCAAGAACTCATATAACTCTTTCCTCTCTTTTCTCCAAAACACACACACACACGCATACGCACACGCACACGCACACGCNCACACACGCACACACGCACACACGCACACACGCACACACGCATACACGCACACACGCACACACACATATGTTAACACACACATATGTACATATATGTTAACATGTTACAATTCACTATCGACCACTATATCTGGCGCTCACTACATCTCTGTATTCATAAGTTAGAAATTCGTAACTAATTTTGTTAAAAAATGACCATTCGTTATATACTTTGTACACGTAAATATAATTTTGTAATTTTTTCGCTAAATAAATGTCAATTAAATTATTTAATTTGTAACCAATGATTTAGAGTTTTGTTCACGACTCCCGATCTCGCATTTTCCTCCTTCGTTGAGAATCGCACACAATCCTATCCTCGAGTAAAAAGGATTCAATTCCTTGACTCAAAATAAGGACCTGACCACGCCGCTCTCGGTAAAGTGTAATAGCGTCTGTATTCAGACGTTGACCCAGCCGGAGCCCGCGCTAAGCGTGGCCGTTTCACTCATCCGCCACTCACATTGAGTCGAGACAGAAAGATAGTAAGTTACGTTCTTCCAAACCTTTCTCTCTCTCTCTCTCTCTCTCTCTCTCTCTCTCTCTCTCTCTCTTTCTCTGCCTTTCTTGGAAGCCTCTCCTTCGCTTCCCCCATCTCACAAACCTTGAGATTTGGACGTAACAGATGATACACCCTTCTATCACCCTTCAATCTATCTTTTTCAAATTCCGGAAAAAAAAAATTTCTAACATAAAATAAAACATCTTTACACACTCTGAATTAATTTGATAAATGATTGTATTATTATTATTATTGGAACATTATTTCTTAAAATTATTATAAAATAAACGAAAAAAGATGATAAAATTATGTTTCATGCTTGCATAATAATAGCATTATGTTTAAATAATATTGCGAAATCTTGTGTAACACAATAAACGCACCATTTTAAATGTGTAAGTAATCGAATAAAATGAATGCGATGTTCCATGGTGTATTAATGCCATAAGAACTTGCTCTCGTAAAACCGGTATTACAATAACGAAACCAAGACATATGATTATTAATTGAGCGCTAAATTAGTGAGTATTAATTACAGTCTTAGTGACAAGCTTCTTTACAAAAATTAGAAAATAAAAAATCTGTTGATGTCTTTTCGACATTCTTATTTATCGCAGAAACAATTAAAAATATGGTGTAATAGAACAAAATAATTTTTAGAGAACTAATCCGAGAGCATATCCAAGAAATGATACGACGTTTCTTTTACGATGGATGCTTTACTGATGATTAATTGTGAGTACTCTTCTTGCTTCTGCCATTTCATTATTACTTTCAAGAACTATGTGTGACTTTCTTCTCTGATAGCTGTTTTTTTCACAGCTTATCTCTGTAATTTTTATATCAAGCGTCTTTATCGCTGTTCATGTTGTTATTTTTTTATTTTTTGCTTGAACGTCTTGGATTTTTCCTACACCTTAAGATAACATGGCTCCTCTCACTGAACGTGAGCGAATACTTATTCTTATGATGAAAAGCTATGGAAATATGACGAGATCTAATGAAGATGTACAGATTTTATTCAACGATACTTTTAGGGTAGGAGCTGAACAGATATCCAAGTCGACTGTACAAAGGACAATTGCACGTTTCAATTTGAGTGGAAAGGATCTCCCTAGATCAGGTCGCCCTGTTACAGCAACTAGTCCAGAAAAACAGCTGGATGTTGCTCTCTCAGTTACTGAAGATCGTCACAGTACGGTTAGAAAATTAAATCAGCAACATGATATTAGTGTTGGATCTACACATAATATTTTGAAAAAAAATTAAAGTTCCATCCATACAAAATTAAATTGTACATGAACTGCTTGAAGATGATTCTGATAGACGCCTTCAGTTTTGTGAATTGATGATGACCCAAATAGATGCTGATGAAAATTTATTGAATAGAATTTTATTTTCAGACGAAGCTACGTTCTAAATGGCAATGTCAATAGGCATAATTTTAGGTTCTGGAGCGATAACAACCCAAGATGGATGTCTGATACTCGCAGTACTCAGTATCCTCAAAAATTGAATGTCTGGGCCAGGATTATTAATAACAGAATAGTTGGGCCCTTCTTCATTGACGGAAATCTTACTGCGGTGAAGTACGAAGAAATGTTGCGAAATGAAATCATACCGACGATTCAGGCAATTGTGGGCTATGATTTTCATCAGACGTGGTTTCAGCAAGATGGTGCAGCTCCTCATTATGGCCGAGATGTTCGTGCCTACTTAAACACAGTATTTCCAGCAAGGTGGATAGGGAGAAGAGGAGCTATAGAATGGCCAGTTCGATCCCCTGATCTTACACCACTTGATTATTTTTTTATGGGGTTACCTCAAAGATAGAGTATATCGAACGAAACCAGCAAACCTCGATGAAATAGAGAATAAGAGATGAAATCATTGCCATTGATGCAGACATGATTCGACAGAGAATAAGAGATGAAATCATTGCCATTGATGCAGACATGATTCGCCAAGCTGTAGCAGCATTTTACAACCGCATAGCATATTGCCAGACAGCTGGGGGCGAAAACTTTGAGCATTTGCTCAAATATCCAATCAAATCTTGCTGCAATTGCCTGGCTTCACCCTTCCATGCCATAAACAGCTAGGATGCTCGTCAGCCTTGCCTTCACTGGCCGGGCATCACCCAACCTTGCCTTAACCGCCTGGGATTGATGTCAGCCTTACCTTCACTGGCCAGGCATCACCCAACCTTGCCTTAACTGGCTGGGATGCTCGTCAGCCTTGTCAACCATCAGAGGTCAAATTTTTAAAATAGTCAAGGTCATATCTGAACGTGATATTTTCCGCTCTTTTCGTTTCTGGGATCAAAAATATGGGGTTTCATTTTTTAAAAATCGACTTGACCTTCAAATGACCTTGAAAGGTCACAGCCAAGGTCACCATCGAATAGCCAGGGACATTTCCTACAACTTTTATCTCGGTTATTTTTCAGTGCGACGCCTACTTTACAAGTTATTCAATCGGTCCGGGACTTTTTGAACACCCTGTATATGTATTTATAGATGTTTTATTAATATGTTTTTCAATTTATAATGCTTAAGGTGATCCTAAAGTGACGAACGAATTATTATATTTTTGAAAGTAAAAAAGTGTCGACATCGCAAAAATTATTATATTTTTGCGAATTCGACACTTTTTTTTGGCTTTATAGAATTAAAAATCCTTTTCCAGGATTAAAGTACATACGCAAACGGAGGGAGCTAGACTAGATTTCACGCTAAAAACAAAAAAAAGTATAAAAACATGTCTATTTACCTATAAAACATTGAGGTTGGAACTGTCAATTTGTGAAAACATTAGCTTCACATAAAAGTTTTAGAGCTTCTATGCACAAAACAACTATCCAGCCCCCTTTGTTTGAGTGTGTAGTTTAATTCTGTATAATAATTTTTTAGTTCTATAAAAAAAATGTCGACGTCGCAAAAATTTCGAGATTTCATACATGCCTCGATTTCAGTAATATTTTTAATTTTTTTTCGTTTTTGATATGAAGTCGATACTCGTGTGGTTCATTTTTGCGCGTACTTTAATACTGCAAAAGGATTTTGTATTCTGTAAAGCTAATTCAATCATTTATAATATTATAGCTTAGAATTCCGGTCTACATTATCGATCTCGTGTGAGTTCGTCCGTCACTTTAGGATCACCTTAACGCATAACGGAATAAATCCAATAAGTTTCATTTCTAAAAAAAATGAAGGACTTTAATTGATTATTTTCTCTTATGCACTATGCATAATGCTAATGCAGAAATCTGTGTATAATCTTGCCTTTAACAAATATGTAATCTAAAGTGTAATTTATACTAGGTAATAAATAATTGTACACTTTATTTCTAATATGATACTTTATAATATTTCTAATATAATGAGATATTAAAAAATATTAATATTAATATTATGTGATATTAATGTACATATACATTTTTGTTATTATTGTACGTATATGTATTAGTTAAAAGCAGGATCATGCACAGATTTCTGCATAAAACATTATGCATAGTGCATAAGGAAAAAAATCAATTAAAGTCCTTTATTTTTTTAGAAATATAACTTTTTGGGTTTATTCCATTATGCGTTAAGTATTGTGCATTATGCAAAAGTCTATGCTTTTATAATTTATTCAGAAATACANAAATAAGAAAAATATGTTACTGTTCTAGGTGATACGAAAATTACACGCTAATGTCACAGACGAGCAGATTTCTGCCCCAATTAAGATCTGGTTAGCTCATGCGAAAGAACGCAAAGAAAAACAACAACGGAATACATAAGAATGAGTCTCTCGAGAGAACGTCGAGCACGGAGAAGAGATGCCAGACCATTGTGTGGTCTCGCTGTTATGTATTTCCAGCGTCCTGCGGGAATGGTTTACTCTATATAATAAGCACGAAATCTACATTTTTTCCAGCATCGTCGTATCATAATAAAAACTTGTTACATTATACAATTAGCTTTAAGCAATCAGCGCGATGATACGGCAATAAGAGGCACAACAAATCTAATTTTACGACTTTGTATCAGCTCGTTAATTGTGCGCGTTAATGATGTAGCGTTTGTATACACGTTTCCTTTATTGTAATACAATTAATATTATAATCGTTTCTTTTCTATTTGCCCTAATACGTATCGTTTTTATCGAAACGCAAAAACGTGATAAAAAGTTTGCGATTTCATGATAAATTTTCTGTTAAAATACCCGGCAGGAGGATAGCCAATTAAGAGACATTTATTTTCATTTGGAAGAGAACAAGGTCCGTTACTTTTGTAGATTCAATCTGTTATAAATCTTATGGTCTCACGTCTAGTGCATATTTATTTTCATTTGGAACAGAACAAAGTCCGTTATTTTCGTAGATTCAATCTGTTATAAATCTTATAGTCTCACGTCTAGTGCAAATTTCCAAATTTTTGTGTAATATTATAATTTTATTTTTATAATTAATGCTTTTTTTATATTTTAATAGCTTACATAGTTATACATATATTGAGTTTATATACGAGTTTATATTGTCTAAGAAAAATTTTATGTTAACATTGTTCAGACAATATTGTAAACAATTAATGTAATGTTATTTTAAAATCGACAAATTCAAATATGAAAATGTATGAAAATTATAATACATATTTATAAAATGTGAATAGTGTACAAATTAATTTAGTATAACTTAACCTAACTTAATCTAATAAATACATACATTGTATTGTATATGTGTGTATGTATTGTAAGTATATGTATTGTATATGTGTGTAAGCGCGCGCGTTGTATATGTATGTGTGATACGGATAATATACTGGCGATTATCTATGGATTTACTACAGAATATTCATAGTATATACTATGAATTAAAATAAGCGAGACATAGGAGCATTCTCAGTACATACTGAGTTAATCATAATACGTATTTCGAAGATTCTGAGAATTTACGTGATTTACTTTTTTGATATCCTCCGAATGATCTCAGAATCTACTTGTGCTGTTAGGGGTTTGACTACTTCGTGATTACAAACTTGAACTCGAACAGCACAAATTGCACTGTTGTCGTTGTCAGCAATAAAAATTTCTATCTCCAAATTACATGTTAAAATTGGATTATCTTTAGTCAATAATACAGCAGCTTTTGGGTCCACAGACTTTGTGCTTCCAGAAAAGTTTTGCATGCAATCGTGATCATCTTTCAAATGACCACGGTTACATTTAGCACATTTCCGGTTCAATATCACATACCAATGGCTTTTTTTGATAAAATAACCAACGCTATGTTAAACTTTATCTTATTTATTTTAGTTTTTTTACATTTTATATTGTTGTATTGACTTTCTGTACAAATGTTCCGTTTATATAGTAATATCTTGCGTATATGCAAAAAAAGTGAAAGTTTTGTTTTGAAGAAAATTCGGAGAAAGAAAATGCTATTATCCCATATGTATAGGCATCATGTGCTATGGAGTTATTCATAATTAATAACCTATTTTGTATATTAAATGTATAAAAAAGAAAAATGGAAGTAAAGCTTCTTCAAGTTCCTGGCTATTACTAATGCGTATAACTTGCTACAAGCTAATTTAAACGTCCAGGAAATCGTTCCGCATATATCTGAGTCGCAAGAAGCGCATTTTCATCGGCTAGCACATAGGCTGTAATCATATTAGTATACTCTTGCGGCGTAAAATTCATCGTCGCGGTCTATCACTTTTCGAGTACTCTAAAAAAAGACGTCGTGTTCACGAATCTGGCTGCGCGAAGAAAACAATTGATCGCTCGCCTTTTGTTTGCAAGGGCTCGCGTCGAACGGTGCGAGTGATGTCGACTGTTACCGTGATCAAACAAATTTGTTCACGTTACGCGGCGCCTCTATCCGTCGCTTGACGTGACAATATCGTTTCTTGTTTTTTCTTGGCAATCAGAAAAGCAGACCGACGTATAGTTGGCAAACAAATTAAATATTATTGAAAATTATCTTATCCAATTGTTTGGAAATCATTTGGAGATATTTGGAAACAACTTTTCAGAGTTTGGAAAACAGAGTTTGAAATTGTGATTATACAATAATCACAATTAATTAAAATCAATTAAGCGCATAAATAGCAGAAAGTGTCTAAAAAATATTTTTTTTTAATCCAATCGCTCCAGAATCATTTGGATAAAGTGTCGATATAATTTTTATTATTTGGAAAATAACTCTATTTTAATAAAAATTAATTAAAGATCAATATTTCGTTTTAATGTCTGCAGTAAAGTCTGCGCTATAGTGCAATAAAAGTGTACATACTTTTCTATGTGTTTTATTGGTAGACAGGCTGTGTTTCGATATTGACTGTAAGCGCGATGGATAATGTATAGTAAGTAATATTATATGTTTATTTTATTTATTTATTTCAAGCATTTAACTGTATACAGCGTGAATAAATAATAATATTTCCAGAGAATCTCTATCCATTTGATATTTAACAGCTCGCCTTTTGCAAAATACGGGGTTTAATGTAGTAACACACGGAGAGTAGATTCGATTAAAATATCGTTTTGCTGGTGGCAGATTCGATCTTATCAATGTTAAATGTCAAATGGACAATATAATCATGGATTGAAAACGTATTAAATAAATAATTGTACATACATTATAACGGAACACTATTTAATGTAGTGTTACGTCCAGATCCCGAAGNAATATCAATAAACAAAAAAGTTACGGTGTATCAAGGTAGCGCATGTAAAATAAAGATGCCTGGACAGTGACAATGATTTCGGCTCTTGTAGGAACCCAAAGCAAAAAACGAAAAAGATTCTTAATTAGTAAGACACTGGCTATCGTCCCTATCTCAATTACGCTGAAAAAATTATTTGTATTTTACAACAATTTGTTTATCAAAATGAACATTTTTTTTCAAATAGTGCCATTTTGCAAATCTCAATTTTTTTATAACAATAATGGTAGGGCGATAACCAGAATGCTAATTAAGAATCTTTTTCGTTTTTTTGCTTCGGGTTCCTACAAGAGCCGGAATCATTGTCACCGTCCAGGCATTTTTATTTTACATGCCTTGATAAACTGTAACTTTTTTGTTTATTGATATTTTTTAATAAATAAAATATTAAAATAAACTTTAAAAGTGTACTAATATAATAAAAAAACCCGATCCCAAGAACCCTTATAGGTTTCACACAAAAAATTTGCAAAAAATAGCGCTAAACTTTGCTCTCTAGACTAGAATACCCCCTTAAATAAATCACTTTTTGGGAGAATGCTTCGATATATTACAATATTTTGTTACCAAAAAATTATTACAATACGTTCAAGACATGTACTTTTGAATAAACTTTTATTTGAATAAAAAAGTTTCATTTTTTTACAAAAATCGAAAAAAAAAACATCTTTTTCGGCTTCTTGACTAAGCATGACCCCTTAATAAATAATGGAACAATATGGAACAGGAAAATTATCGGGTAATTAAAAAAGAAATGCATATTATTAAGACATTTTTTTATTGCGAACAATAATAATTTTGAATTATGTAACCTCGCATATTTGTTCCCCTCCCACTTCTTCTAAAAGTAAATGTAGAGGAAGATTTTCCTCTATAAGATCTTCCTCTATAAGATCTTCTATACGGATAACGGGTACGACCCGCTCGCTGGGCGTACCAACGAGCACGCGCACGTCCAGCACCCCGTCTTTGAACTGAAAATAACATTTACAAGTAAATAAAAAATGTAAAATATATAATAACATGTGNGTGCGTACATGCATGCGTGCGTGTGTGTGTATGTGTGACATATANCATTTTGTTGCTGCTGTTGCGACTGCTNCTNCNGNNGNTGCTGCTGCNNCNNNTCNTNCNGCNGNTGNTGC
>JAJVSH010000367.1:7258-20949 GCA_021460005.1 Tetramorium alpestre | reverse complement strand
GAAGCGAAGGAAAGGCTTCCCGAGAGTGAGGGGAAGATGGGGATGGAAGGACGTAACGGCATCTTTTGTTACCTCGCCCGTTTATGCGGGCGAGCCGAGGACACGTTTTGAGGCTCCGAATTTGGATCAACGTCTGAGACAGACGCTATGACGTCAAATGCGGAACAACGCGCTCGGGGTCCTTTTCAGGTAAGAGAATTCAATCCCTTTTACCAGGGATAGGACCCAGTGCGACTCTTAACGAGAGAATACTGGAAAGAGATGGTGAAATCGAGGGTTTTTAAAATAAAAGAGTCATGGTTTCGCAATAGACAAATAACATTATTTATTAGAGAAGAAAGAGTAGTCAAATGGACAACAATACACGATTGATTATGACGGAATTTATTACTATTATTAGAGCTATGTGTATAGTTATTCTATTACTTGGCATGTTAACAGATATAGATTTGTTTCCTATCGAAATGTAGAGGAAACTTAGAGAGAAAGATTTCGTTTCTAAAAATATAACGAAGTTAGAAGTAGTTATCGAATATATTTAATACATTGCTCTTAATACTCCAATCCCACGCCTCTAATCTTTCGTGAGAGAGAAAAGATCGTGAGAGAGAAAAGTTCGTTTTTCCCCCTCTTCATCGGGATGGGAGCAATCATGGAATACTGGACGTAACAGTAGCGAGAATTCGATTCGAGTGATTGTTAACTTGTAATAACTATAACTTTATGTAAGATGTGTTCAATATCTTAACATTCATAAAATTGTGACTGGCAAAATTGAAAATGCAAAAAATGTTGGCACCAATATTACACAAATAACTGGTTAGAGATAAATGATTTTAAAAAAAATTTTGCTGATATAAACATATAAACTATAAAAAATTATGTTATAAGTATCCAATTTAATTTATTTCACATTAACTTGTTAAATGTAGGAAGGGACAAAAAAATAAATTATATACATTGTTTTGCATGAGACATATATTAAAACGCATTATTATATTCATGAACAAAATGATGAAAATTTAAAAAAATAACTAATCGCATTGAAGCAACACAAAAGTGAAATGTCAACACAAAGTGAAATGTCAACACAAAGTAAATTGTCAACAAATTGACAGGACTGACAAATTCCTTACATACATTTTTTTTAATAAAAAGTGATTATATATATTTCTTCGTTGCCCTTAATTAAACCGCACAAAAAGTGCTTAAACTAATATCCATTCCTATAAGAAATATCTAATGCTAAACTTCCTTCTCTTTGTGAAATATATGTAACGTTTAAAAAGTAATATTTGATAAACACTTCACTCCATCGAAAATTAACTACGTTAAAATAAACATAATTGAGATATGTAAAATATACGTTTATATTTTACACTCCACAATACTTTAGATAAGAAAATAATTAAAAGAAAACTATTAATTTGGTATTTAGAAAGACGTCCAAAAATATGAAACTCATAAATTTCTTACCTATATGATCAGTTCTCAGCGCAACGAACGATCAAATAACTTAAATAATGAATGACAGAATTTTATGTTTATTTTATACTACCTATATCAAAATTTTATGTATTAAAATTAAGTTTAATATTAATAGCCGTCGTTTCATACTGCGCGATATGATACTAACAGGACTAACGCTTAAAATATCATTTGAGCTATCTACAATTTTATTCTTCCAGGTTTTTGTCATTAAATTATTACTTTTGCTATTTTGAGATATTGATATTGCGACACAACTTGTCTCTNTCTTCGGTAATGTNAACGGCGATTTTATTAATNAAAGGATNTCTGATCTTGCCATTAATCGCGACGAAGAACTNATCCAGTTCTCCCGGAATNTTATCCCTTTTCTCGTATTCGTACGCTTGCATCAGCAAGTCTAGTCTATCTAAGTCTTTTACGTACAGTGCTTCAGGAGATTCCTGTTTTTCATATTCCTAAACATTAAAGAAACAGGGAAAATATTAATAACACAACGAAAAATTAGAACAACATAAGGATATTCGAAATATTTGTGGTATCTCTCTGACACGAAATATTTGTAGTATCTCAGGTCCTTTATCACCTAGCAGCTTGCAAATGACTTCCATAGCTTCATCTTCCATTTTATGTTTTTCATCTAGTGGTATGCCACAGAAAGGTGTTATGTCTCCCACAATACACTCGGCCAAATCATGAATTAACGTCATCTGCATTATTCTGCAAATCAAAAAATTATATTTTGCTAATTTTTTACCGTTTCTTGTAATATATATGTGTATAAAGTGTGTATAATGTGTATAAAAGCGATTATAAAAGTTCAAGTTATAAAAGAGTACTATAATAATAATGTCTCACTTGGTTTTGTCTAAATTTTCTTTTCCATCCACCAAAAATGATAACATCGCCATTCGATACAGCAATTGTTTCAGAATCAGGTATATTCCGTTTTACCCATCCCGTCCTTTTCATGTGCTGTAAAGAATAACGAAAAACATGCTTAAGTAAAAGTATATTAAATATCAATTTTTTCCACTTTTTAAAGAAATATGTCTTGACATAAAAAAAAAGTTTTTGTAACGTGTAATGTGTATGAAAATATGACTCATCAATATGCGATTTATATTTCGTCACAATTTTTTTTATTAATACTGAATTTTATGAAAATTTTACGTGGGGAATGCTTGAAGATAGTGGAACGAGAGTGAAACAAATGTCGAATGCTCGCGACTGTCGCAACTTACCGGTGTACTGTGTTGCATGTAATTAAACAAGGAAACCTTCATGCGCAACATTTCTTCGCGTTCCACGCTATATGGTAAGCTGTAATCGAGAAAAAACGGCTGGAATCCGGTGATTTTTGTCGGTGGTGCTATTCCGAGACCGTGCGTAGGTGAAATACACGCAGTGTATCCAATCGGTAATGGTATGAGGCAAAGTACGTTCCACCGTCACTTTGCCTTTTTTTTTGTAAAATGTAAAGAAAAAGAACATACATAAGGCAATATTAATCAAACAAACGAAAACTGAAGATGCTTTTTGTATTGTAATTTTATTAAAAAGTGTAAGAATAACTTGCTAATGTATTCTCTATATATCTAAAAAAAAGAAACGGGAAAATAAAATAAAATTTAAAAATTAGTCAGGGAAACGATTATCACGGAATTGTCTTTGATTAAAGATAATTACATATAGTAAGCTACGAATTTAAATGTATACCCTGTCGGCACTAATTCCCACAGCCATGTTTCGGGGGAGCAAGATCTGAGCAGGTTGATCGGGTACTTGATCCATATATCCCTGTTCGGGCTCCACATTTAATAATGGATACGCCATGACGGGCTGCCATTCCGTCGAGGAGGAGAGGCAAGCGATACAATTTATTTATTTTGGTTCTACCAGGACTGGATTCGAACNTGAGATCTTTGTTTTAGCAGACCAGTGCGCTGTGTGGTGGCTTCAGCTCTAGTAGCATGACATCCTCTACAATCAGAAAACGAACAAAATCGTTCAATATGAAACTTAATACCAAGCAGAAGTATAGTAGAAATATAAAAACCGGAAAATAAGATTACTTTAATGAAATTTTTAACTTGAAAATTTTAATTTAGATTTAAAAAATCGGAAGAATTCTGAATTTTAATTTTACTTTCGACTTTTCGAGATTTGAAATTATAATCTTAATTTTATTAATTCCTTTAGGAGTTAAATTTTACATATATTTCTTTCTAACAATAAGTTTAATCTCAGATTTCTTGAAACTTAATACTAGACTTTTTTAATTTGAACTAATGCATCAATATATTTAGCACCGACTTTTCTCACCATTGCTGGCGCTGTTTCTGATAATGTTACCAATACTTCTAATTGATAATTGTCGCCTATATGTTCATTTAAAAATATTTTTATTCGAGCACATAAATTACTGCATGCGGATTTACAATAGCAGTCTTGGTCTTAACTCCATCAATTCTCCCCTTCAAATCATCGCAACATATCCAAGAGCCTGAAGCTCGCAGACAGTAGGCAATAAAGTGCCTGGAAATATAATGAATGACACCAGCAAGTCTGAAAGCAAAAATTGAGCTAATGAGTATTTAAGCAATGAATGAAATTCGGGTATTTATGTTCGTGAAAAGAATTCACTACTTACCGATATTTTCGTTNTAAATTGAGAGAGATGGGAAAGTCATGCAGAGAACATTCGATGCTTCTCTCTCTCGCAGCGCAGTCTCTCACATCCAATTCGATGCAGATGTGAATGTTCAAATCAGTTTTCTTTGTAAGAGTTCCCGTGCATCCTGGCTGCAGACACTTTATATTAAAAATTTGNGGATAATACAGCAATGCATCTTGCAAAGCTTGATATCCATTTTGTCTTATTACATCCTCATTGATAGAGAGAAATGGTATTTTTTGAATTTCTTTTCCGATGCNATCCTTATTGCTGCACTGATAGGTTTCAAATCCACTGGGCTTACTGTCAAGAAAATTGCTCCATGCACGTGTTATAAAAGTCTCTGCGTCAAGAAAATACGGAGAAAGAGATGTGGAGTTCGGATCTTTTTTAATGGTATGAAATTGATTTAAAATTTTCAAGCGATCTAATAAAATTTGACTAGTGAGTCCTGTTTTCATAAAATTGAAGATTAATTGCAATGTAGTGTTGGCTGAATTTTCTATGTATGAATGATACGTTGGGTTATCCAAGGCAGAAAACTGTATGATGTGAACAAGTGCATCATACCCACAGGTGTTTTTTACGTAAACTTTAATTTCATTGCGTTGGATTGGCATATTTTTAAATTTTTCATTATTAAAATTCCATGGAAATTGGGCATTCTTAATTCGTATTAAACTGCAGATCAATCCATTNGGTAACAAAAATCCTTTTTTCCGTGACGTTTTCCTCTCATTCAGTAATTTGATTTCAGGATAGGGTCGAAAATAAAAACCTTTGAAATCATTTTTTTGCCTTCTATTTCATGTTTTCCGCTGTTCTTGACTTTTCCCACGTTCTTCCTCACAATTTCCTCATTACACAAAATATCATTTTTTGGATGTGGGGCGATTAAATTCTGGTCATTGTTCCCTTTTTCCTGATTCTCGGGCTTCAGTCTTCTTTTTTCTATAATGAATGTATTATTAACTGCTTCTGCATTCAATGTAGGATTTTTTAAATGTATATCGAAATTTTCTTTAGTCTTCGGATTTCTCTGACCTTCTCCATTAGTTGGTGAATCACGTTCTTCGTCTAAACTTCCAATATCTTCCAATAATATATCTACAGAACTTGATATTAATTTAGCATATAAATGATCCAAAAATGGTGTGCTTGTGTACTTGAAGGGTGCAAAAAAAATTAGATGGGTCTCTCTTTGGGGTGTATGGTATATGTGAGTTGATTTTTGGGTTCTTCTCTAGATAATTGAGAAGAATATCAAAATCATTTTCTTCATTATTCAACACTTCATCTCCCACCACTTCATGGTCAGCTTTTTCATTTACCATTGAGTTGTCATTTATAAATTTCAAATTTTGATCTTCATTATTTTTAGTGGAATCATCAGCGAGATTGTTGATCTGTGCTTCATAATTCAGAATTTTAGAAAGAATTGTTGTAGTGTTATGAATCGGAGATTCGTCTTTCTTAACGTCAAGATTATCTTTCATTATTGGTTCAGAACTTTCACTCTCGACAATGAAAAGTTGTTTGTTCTTAAGTCCTCTCCATTTTTCGTAAGAGAATAAATCAGTATCATCAATCAAGTGATTTCTTTTTGGTGGANNTTTTGGATAACTATTTTCATTTTCTTCAACAGTTTCATCCTTCAGAGTGGGAGTGGACTCTCGCTGATGGTTGAAATGTTTCAACTTGGCAGCAAGCAGATTGCTGCCACTGTTCAGGCTGTGGAGGTGTTCGAGCACGAATCGATTCCCTGGACAGGGTAAACGAATGTGTTCAAAAACTCTTTTCCGCAAGATAGCGAAATACCCTTCTTGATGAGCTGTTGAAGCATGTTTTCCAGCAACTGGAATTGCTGCAGCAGTCCACAGTGGAAATTCCTTCGCGATACGTGTTAACTCCTTGACAAAATCTGGTAAGTAAAAAGCGTTTATAGAATTTCCTGACATGTCAGAAGGTGTAACCGACGCTATTAATTTTTTGATNCATTGATGGGTACGTGTACCATTTTCACCTTCTTCAAACGGTTTGGACGTATTACCTTTCTCTTCTAGATACGATGTCATTGAAGCCTCAATATCACAGATAACTCTTTCCCTAACACTCATATGANCCTCCAGCTCTTTTCTNGCATCTAAAACCGTCATTTTAATAGTTGACGTTGAAACAAAATTGTCTTCATACGGCTGTAATGCGACGATACAAGTGAGAAGAAAAATTTGTTGAAATTCTTCTATGCTCTNAGTATCCACCATTAAAGCAACACAACGAACGAAAAANTTCTTAATATATGGGTGATCTTTGTGTTTCAAGCATTTCCACCTTGCCACCAGAGCCATGAGATGAGCCACATCTATTCGGATGAGAGTATTGGCTGGTCGAGATTTTTTCTTGTCTGTCGTCCTTGCCCATTCGAAAACGTCATCTATATAATCTTTTAAACTCTTTCCATTAAATGTCAAACAGGAAGACATTGGTATTCCACGTTCATAATCAGACCATGATTCACCTGGAGCTTTAGCTCCAAGCCAGACCCAGTTATTTAAGCCATAATTCTTGGGTATGGATTTCTGTCAGCATTTGATGTACGCAGATAGTTTTGCCCTCAAATCTGATTGTGACCGTGTATAGAAAGATATGACCAGTCATTCTTCCTGGACAAATTTCAAATGCTTGTGTAAACCGGCCTGATGCATCAATCGAGATTGCTGATGATGTTCCTAATACTCGACAGTATTCGTTAAAAACATGTAACTGTTCCTGGGTGCAATATAGAACGTGGAATTTCATACAACCAATCTCGTGTATGGTATTTATATAACGAGGATCTGTTGACATTTTTTGGAGTGATTTAATCACATCATTTTTCTCATTGGGTTTCATGCCAGCGTTTTCTTTGTGCTTCTCCATCCTCGCTTGTCTATAGATATAATTTTCCTAAACAAAATGTGGAACATCGTCTCCAAATTGCATATTATTCCTTAATAATTCATTTTGATAATTGGCAGCAATTATGCAATAGCACTCTGCTTTTGCAATTTTTCTCCCACTTGCTTCCGTTCAGCTCCCCTGAGTGGTCTCTTCACATCTACATGGTACTCTCCATGAGTGTCACGCGTTTTAATTGTCAATCTCAATCCGTTGCTGGTAGGTTCATTATTTGCTATACCAATCATTATATTTTTGCACTTTGTTCTATCCTTGCAATAGNCAAAAAACTTCAAATAATATTTATCATCTTGAGGGTTAAAGAGAGAGCGTACGTAGGACCACTTTGCACAGAATGCACAACTAAAATTGTACCTTTTCCAGAATGCTCGAGTAATAACTGATGCCCATGTTTNCGTCTTCAATCTGTTTTTGCTTTTAGACTCATCTGGCTTAATTAATGACCATTCTTCACTCGTAAGTAAGAGATCGAAAGAGTCACATTCCTGTAGATTTTCATTTCGTATGTCCTCTGGAACATAATCATCGTCTGGTTCTGAAGTACATAATTCTTCATGATCAGATTCTATTTCATCTATTTCATCTTCAATCAAATAAGGTTTAGTTTCCGGAGATGTACAAATTCCTTGATTACGTCGAGCTTGTGCCAAATCCCCTCATTTGTCATACCTCATGTGTGTATAAACAGAACGAGGTAGCCACCTTCCATCTAAGTCTTGGCTCATTGTTTTCCATAATGTGTCTCCATATGGTGGAAAATCGTTTGTTGCAAGACGATGGATATGTTTTTCGATCAATTCGATAANCTCTTTTTGAGACACCTTTGGTTTTCGACCCATGTTTGAATTGAAGTTCTAGAAAAAAAATTATTTAAATTATTAAATATAAATGTCATAGGTGTCATAAGGTAGGACACAAAGCCGCTGAATGCAAGGAAATCATAAAGGATTCGGATAACGCCAATACCGCAGATGAATCTATTAATCTGTGCGCAGTCGTGGACGAAACCGCAGTCATGGACAAAACAACTGTGCGAAGAACAATTAAAGAAGCACTACGCGTGAAGAACGAAGAATCTTACAAAGTATGGTGCATAGATAGCGGTTGCACGGCGCACATGTGCGGCGGCAAGAAAGAATTCGAAGAAATCCGTGAATCCTCGGGCGGAAAAATAAACCTTGCCAGTGATGCGTCAATAAATATCGAAGGAAGTGGATAACCCTGACAATAGACTTCGACAGTACAAAAAGACGCGTAAAATTAAGCGAAGCACTGCATGTTCCAAAGCTACGGACCAACCTTTTGTTTGTCGGAAAGATCTGCGACAAAGGATTTAAAATCATCTTCGAAAACAGTCGCGCTACCGTAGTCGACAAGAAAGGAAAGCCAGTGATAAAAGCGTGACCGCAGTGGACTATATTGTCTAAAAACGACTTCTCACAAAGCACACGCTGACGTCGGTTGGATTAGCGAAGCGAACAAGAAACCGTCATTGAACGAAAGCTGGCATCGAAAAATGGGCCATCTAAATTATCGGGACCTCAAAAAATGCTACAAGGATGGAGTTGTAATCGGACTGAAACTCGAGGAGCATCGAGAAGAAATTTTCTGTGAAGTCTGCACGAAAGGAAAAATGACCCGATTATCATTTCCGAAGGAATCACAAAGGAAAACTGAGATACTCGAGAATGTGCATTCCGACATATGTGACTCGATGCGTAACGCCCTCTCGATCGGAGGATCCAGATATTTTCTTACGTTCATCGACGATGCCTCAAGATGGTGTGAGATCCGTTTTCTGAAAAGCAAGAGCGAAGCTCTTCAGACATTCAAGGATTTTAAAGTTTTCGTCGAAAACTAAACCGGCAAACGAATAAAGTATCTGCAATCTGACAACGGCGGAGAATATCTGAACAAAGAATTCGATACATTCTTAAGAGAGAATGGAATCGGACGAAGGCTCACAATTCCTCACACTCCGGAGCAGAACGGGGTCGCCGAGAGGAAGAATCGAACGCTGTTGGATATGGCGCGCTGTTTGCTGCTGCAGTCATCGCTATCGGCAAGTTTTTGGGCTGAAGCCGTAAACGCGGCTAACTACGTTCGGAATTGATGCCCCACGAGCCACCTCAACGGAAGAACGCCTCATGAAACGTGGAGAAACAAGATTCCAAACGTGAGCCACTTTCAAGAATTTGGATGTAAAGTGCAAATTTTAACGCAAAAACCGAACAAAGGAAAATTTGAATCGCGATCAAGAGAGGGGCTTTTCATCGGCTATTCGGAAACATCAAAAGGATACCGAGTGTGGCTATCCGACGAGAAGCGAGTCGAGATTGCAAGAGACGTAAAATTCATCGGAGTAAATCGTAACCTTGATGTTCAAGCAGAGAGCACCGTCAATCCAATGGAGCCAGTTTCGACAAAGGAACCCGAATGCACTGACATAGAACTTCGATTAGAAGATACAGCAACTCACGAGACAAGCGAGGAGCCCACTCGCGCTTCCAACGGCGAAGATACAGAAGTCGATTTCGACAACGACGAGGATGCGATAGAACAAACGCCACGAGGACGTGGACGGCCTCGTTTGATTCGCGTACCGGACTCAGAGGGAGACCCCGAAAACTGTTTCATTACATCGACTCGGAAACAAATTATGAAGAAGCAGCAAGTCTAGCGGAAATTCCCATCGAGGAAGCAATTCGAGGATTAGATGCGGAAGAATGGCGCGAAGCGATCGCAAATGAGGTAAAATCTTTACTAAAACACGAGACTTGGCAGCTCGTCGATCGACCCGAACAAGGAGCGATCATCGGAAGCAGAATCGTGCTGCGAAATAAGTACAAGGAGGATGGGACTTTGGAACGTCGAAAGGCTCGCGTGGTCACAAAAGGATTTGCTCAACACCCCGGCGTAGACTTCGATGATACATTTGCACCGGTATCGAATCCATTCGAATCATGATGGCTCTAGCCGCGGAGAGGGGGATGATTGTCGAACAGTTGGACGTAACCACCGCGTATTTAAACGGAAAGTTAAATGAAAAGATTCTCATGAAAGTACCTAATCATCTGCAAGAAGGTCTAGAAACGCTAATCAAGAGCGAATCTAAACACAGCGACATTGGAAAAGAAGCTAGGCGTATGCTTCGAGAATTACAGACCGGAAACAAGGTATGCCATCTGAACAAAGCATTGTATGGCTTGCGACAGGCCGGACGTTGCTGGAACAATCGGTTATGCGAGATCTTAAAGAAGGCGCTGTGAAGTCTACTGCCGATCCAAGCGTATTCATTAAGGGACAGGAGCGGAATTTATTGATTATCTCAACTTACGTGGATGATATTCGGATTGCCTCGCAGAACGAGTCTGAGATTCGCAATTTGAAACAATTTTTATCCAACCACTTGGAAGTGAAATGTCTCGGGCCCGTAAAGTATTGTCTTGGCATTGAGTTCACCCAAGATGAATCCGGAATCGCAATGACGCAGAAAGGATACATTCGAGACATACTGAAAAGATTTGGGATGTCTGATGCCAATCCGGTATTTATCCCCTTAGATCTAAACGTTAAATTGACACCCGACAAGGGCGACNATCTGACAACGGCGGAGAATATCTGAACAAAGAATTCGATACATTCTTAAGAGAGAATGGAATCGGACGAAGGCTCACAATTCCTCACACTCCGGAGCAGAACGGGGTCGCCGAGAGGAAGAATCGAACGCTGTTGGATATGGCGCGCTGTTTGCTGCTGCAGTCATCGCTATCGGCAAGTTTTTGGGCTGAAGCCGTAAACGCGGCTAACTACGTTCGGAATTGATGCCCCACGAGCCACCTCAACGGAAGAACGCCTCATGAAACGTGGAGAAACAAGATTCCAAACGTGAGCCACTTTCAAGAATTTGGATGTAAAGTGCAAATTTTAACGCAAAAACCGAACAAAGGAAAATTTGAATCGCGATCAAGAGAGGGGCTTTTCATCGGCTATTCGGAAACATCAAAAGGATACCGAGTGTGGCTATCCGACGAGAAGCGAGTCGAGATTGCAAGAGACGTAAAATTCATCGGAGTAAATCGTAACCTTGATGTTCAAGCAGAGAGCACCGTCAATCCAATGGAGCCAGTTTCGACAAAGGAACCCGAATGCACTGACATAGAACTTCGATTAGAAGATACAGCAACTCACGAGACAAGCGAGGAGCCCACTCGCGCTTCCAACGGCGAAGATACAGAAGTCGATTTCGACAACGACGAGGATGCGATAGAACAAACGCCACGAGGACGTGGACGGCCTCGTTTGATTCGCGTACCGGACTCAGAGGGAGACCCCGAAAACTGTTTCATTACATCGACTCGGAAACAAATTATGAAGAAGCAGCAAGTCTAGCGGAAATTCCCATCGAGGAAGCAATTCGAGGATTAGATGCGGAAGAATGGCGCGAAGCGATCGCAAATGAGGTAAAATCTTTACTAAAACACGAGACTTGGCAGCTCGTCGATCGACCCGAACAAGGAGCGATCATCGGAAGCAGAATCGTGCTGCGAAATAAGTACAAGGAGGATGGGACTTTGGAACGTCGAAAGGCTCGCGTGGTCACAAAAGGATTTGCTCAACACCCCGGCGTAGACTTCGATGATACATTTGCACCGGTATCGAATCCATTCGAATCATGATGGCTCTAGCCGCGGAGAGGGGGATGATTGTCGAACAGTTGGACGTAACCACCGCGTATTTAAACGGAAAGTTAAATGAAAAGATTCTCATGAAAGTACCTAATCATCTGCAAGAAGGTCTAGAAACGCTAATCAAGAGCGAATCTAAACACAGCGACATTGGAAAAGAAGCTAGGCGTATGCTTCGAGAATTACAGACCGGAAACAAGGTATGCCATCTGAACAAAGCATTGTATGGCTTGCGACAGGCCGGACGTTGCTGGAACAATCGGTTATGCGAGATCTTAAAGAAGGCGCTGTGAAGTCTACTGCCGATCCAAGCGTATTCATTAAGGGACAGGAGCGGAATTTATTGATTATCTCAACTTACGTGGATGATATTCGGATTGCCTCGCAGAACGAGTCTGAGATTCGCAATTTGAAACAATTTTTATCCAACCACTTGGAAGTGAAATGTCTCGGGCCCGTAAAGTATTGTCTTGGCATTGAGTTCACCCAAGATGAATCCGGAATCGCAATGACGCAGAAAGGATACATTCGAGACATACTGAAAAGATTTGGGATGTCTGATGCCAATCCGGTATTTATCCCCTTAGATCTAAACGTTAAATTGACACCCGACAAGGGCGACACATCTGAAGAA
The DNA here is from genome assembly GCA_021460005.1 of Tetramorium alpestre. Lineage (NCBI taxonomy): Eukaryota > Metazoa > Arthropoda > Insecta > Hymenoptera > Formicidae > Tetramorium > Tetramorium alpestre. The sequence continues at coordinate 8,504 of JAJVSH010000367.1, read as the reverse complement.
TTCCCATATGAGCTAGTTGGAGCTCTGTTGTATGTCAGCACCTGTACGAGACCAGATATATCGTACGCTGTAAGTTATCTCAGCCAATTTGGATCCTGCTACAATGCCACTCATTGGACTGCTGCGAAACGTGTGCTTCGCTTCGTGGCTTCGAGCCCTCAAGGGCTCGTCGGACATTAGTCTGAAATACCGAAAAACAGGCGGTTACGTGAGATGCAACGTCGACACTGATTGGGCCAATTGTCCGATAGACCGGAGACCATACACCGGTTACGCCTTCATTTTGAACGGAAATCCTGTGAGTTGGGAATCCCGAAAGTAGAAGACCGTGACCCTGTCATCAACCGAGGCCGAGTATATGGCGCTCACTGAAGCTGCAAAACAGGCTGCCTACTTGCACAGTTTCCTTAAGGAGCTAGGATATAATACCGGAGATCACAAAATGGTAATTTTCTGCGACAATAACGGAGCACGGAAGATAGCTGAAAATCCGGTATACCACAGCCGCACTAAACACATAGATGTGCGGCATCACTTCGTCCGCGAAGTTCTGGGTCGCGGATTCCTGAAAATCGAATACACTTCAACCGAAGATATGGCGTCGTGTACTTACAAAAGGAGTTCCTGCTCCTAAACATCGCAAGTGCCTGACGCTACTAGGACTGGCCGAAACAGTCGAGGAATGAAGATCGATTGGTCATCGGATCGAGGGGGCGTGTTGACGTTATTCTAATTGCAATCCTTTTATTAACGATACTTCTCTATTATATTTGTTCTATTTGTTTTTGCACTTGTGCCTTCTGCACTTCACTCTCTATGAATTTTGACTCTAGTTGTCTGTCCGTCATTCGTTGTGTCTATGTATACGCGATACGTTTGTATTCACTACCAGTATTTTGAGTTTTTGTTGTCAGTACGCTTTAAGTATTTCTTGTGTGATGGAATCATACAATAAACATTTCTTTCACTATACACACTGAGCACATTCGTTTCATTGTGTTGCCTTCCACGAAATCGCTAATATACTGTAATTGTAATTTTCAACTAAAAATGTAATTTGACGTGTAAGATAAAAAAGGTTAAGTTCTATTGAAATTGTATTGAATAGACATGTATTATATATTGAATAAAACCTTATTTTTGCAGCGCATTGAATATACAGTGCCTACCAAAAGTTCGGGGCCACTTAAATAATTTCTGAATGGTTTGAAATATAGGATTGAAATTTGTAGGGATACAATGGGAT
>JAJVSH010000366.1:9615-28632 GCA_021460005.1 Tetramorium alpestre | reverse complement strand
AACGTGTAAAGATCTTGCTGCTGTATGGGTATTCGTATCTCGTCGCTGTGCTCGAACGTAGTGTTGGCGTACGGATTGTAGGTGTGAGTCTCGATCTTGACGATGCGGTCGTCGAAGACCGGTTCTCCGCCGATGTTCAGGATATCGCTCATGTCGATTGTCTTCTCGCGACGAGGGATCGTAAAAAAGCGACGTTCGCGGCGCTCAGACCGCTTCCCGTTTTTTTACCTCCGCTCTTCGTCGGGCCGCTCCACACGCGCGGTACGACTCGTTCACGACAAACATCTCTTCCTCACGCTCGCATGTCTACGCTCCTCTGCGTCGTACGTGAAGTCGAATCCCCGCGAAAATCGATTGGACATCCGTTTTGATCCACGACGCGCACAGCTATATCGGTAATGTTCCGCGCGATGATCGGGAGATAAATGACCTGCGTGGGAGTCTCTGACAGTTTATATCCGGGTGGAACATTCAGCGCGAATTCGTGTACCGTGTGTATCGATTTACCGTTGCTGTAGGTACCCGCGGTGATGTTGCATTCCACGGTGTTCACTCTCATGATATTTACCGGTTTATCGGACGTGTACCATCTGTTCGGTTTTAATTTTCGATGCGCCGAGAAACCCAGCAGAGAGCCGATGTTGTTCGGTCTAGTGAAATCTATGCGATAGGCGCATTTGATCTCGCATAGTATTTTCGTTAGCGCGAATGACGATGATCGGCGATTCGGCTCGTCCGTCGTTCCCCTCCTCATCGAAGACGCATTCGTCGTCATCGTCGTCGTTGTTGCCGCTCTCCGCTCTGCCGCTCTTCCTTCGTCACCGCCGATTGAGATCGCTTGCGAAGTATCGCGGCTTTCAGATATCTGTCTATAGCCGGTAGTTCGTACGATCCCTCGGAAACGACGATCGTCTCGTTGTCGCCGAAGTAAAATACATTGTTCGTCGAATCGACGTTAGGTATCGTGTTGTAGGCCTTGAAATTCGTGAGACCCAGCTCGTACGCTCCGTCGCTCAGATCTATAGCGAGAAAGTAGCTCGCCGTGAGAACGCTCCTCGCTCCGGTCAACGTGAGAGTCAGCGACATGATGAAGAGAACGTGGACGCGCGTGTCCAATCGACCCCGCGTAGAAACCATAGACACAACTGACCGCACGCGCTCTGATCGAAAGTCTGATACGAGCGATGATTGTAGAACACCTTCGCCGCGCCTCCGAAGTATCGCTCGAGCTCTCTCGGAGGTCGAAGATTGCTGAAACTGTCGAAGTAGATCACGTCGTTACCCCTTTTCGCGTAAGCGACCCAATGCGTACCGGGTCCCATGCGTCATCGAGATTCACGATACCGCTCTCGCGGCGTCGCGCTCTCGTCGGTAGTGCGTCGCGCATGAACATCTCTGAAGAAGGGTATACGCAATCGACGAGCGGATCGATCCAACTGCTCGCTGGTCGTGACGCCGGACGGCGGTACGTCGAGCCTCACTTGCGTCTTCTTCCGCAACGTTTTTTTTACCTTTTTTCCCCGATCTTACATCTCTACCGCGTTTGTACGGGGCGAGATACAATCCGCGACTCTCCACCGCGCGATTGTGACGCTGCAGTTCCCCTCGAGTTGACGTCGCGCGACCTTCCTGTCGTTCACCGTCTTTGCGACGCCCGCCGCTCCTCCGATCAGAGATCCGATCGCGCCGAGCACCGGCAGGAGAGGCAAGAAGCCTCCGCGTTTCGCTATCGGTAGTACCTTCTTCCTCTTCGTTTTCCTTATTCTTCTCTTCATACCCATGCCTAATTTTGTCTTTGCTTTCATAGCCACCCATACGGCGGTCGCCGCGGCTAACTCGCCGAGAGTCGAATTTCTCGTCGCGAAGCATCTGATACGCGACAACGCGAATCTGTTGATTCTGTTAAAGCAGGACAATACCAATTTGAAACACGTTTACAACGATCACGTCAACACCGACATGACGTACGAGGATGTTTCAGCGCGTTGTGTTGCGAATGTTGGCGACGCAGATACGGTTTCGTAGTGATAGACAAGGACAGCGGATTGCGAAACGGTAGATACAGACGAAGTTTTAACAAGGTCGAGGTTTAACAACTTCGCGGTACTGTAGAATCAATAATCGTCGAACGTCGCGCGAGAATCGACAGACGATGCGAGGTACCGCCGAACGAGAGAGAACGGTGAGAGAGATCGCCAGGACACGAGCGTCGAATATCAAGAAACACAGTCTTGAAGACCGACAAGATGGAGGACGAGCTCGCTATGGAGAGGACGTTCAAGCCGATCGTCGAGCCGTTGAAACGAATCGTCGAGAATACGGAGAGGAGACCTCGAAACGCGTCGACGACGACGACGAGAGCGATGACGACAACGACGACGACGAACGAGGGATCGCGGTTAAACCTAAGAAAAGGAGAAAACGACCGAGTGATTCCACGCCGATCAAGAGAAAACGATTGAACGCTACGTCGGAATCGATCGGTCTCATGCCGATCGAACCGCGAGGATCGTTTCCGATCGGTTCCACGCCGCTGGATCCGACGCCTGTGAAACCGTTTCCTCCGTTCATACGAGAGGAGGAGGTTTTCCAGGATCCGTCGTCGCCGTCGTCGTCACTGTCGTTCGAAACATCCGTCAGACGAACCCTGCAGACGCGTCAGAGTCGTGACGCTTTGAATAATCGATTGGGACCGTTGGGGCGGAGATACGTGAACGCGTTTCTCAGCGATAGCAGAAACGTGGGGAATATCGATCACGTCTATGGCGTGTATCTCGAAGATGGTGGCACGATGCTCGGCGACAAGATGTTCAACGTAAAACCAGACGACTCTCTGCTCATCGGTGGAACGATATACGCGGGCACGCCAGGTCTGTACGAATTGATCTTCAAGAGGGAACCCGACAAAAAGATTTACACCGAGGACAGGCAGGTGTACAAGAGCATACTGTTCGACACGACTGTTACAGACAAGGTCACAGTGCTGGATAGGCCGGTGATGGGTAACAAGGGATACAAGTACAAAGAGATCATAGTTGCTTGTATTTGGCGAGAAGAAGAAAAAGAAGAGGAGCGCGGGCGTGCCGTCGAACATGAGATTGACCAAGAACGTGATAGATTACGTTCAGTGGGACGATCCCAACGAACTGATGGATCGTCTTCGACTGTTCGACGCCTCTCGACGAGCGAGCAACGACTCCCACGACAACGAATTTCTATCAATAATCGAGGAGCTTCGCGAGGCCGGGCTCGTTACAAATTGAGTCGACGATACCGAGAGCAGTGCGAGTTCAACGGAGATAGCGGCGCGATGTCGATCAATAAGTTTGGAATGTCTCTCGAGGGAAGGGAAAAACGCAACAACAGCGACAGATCGAGAATCAATTCCTTGAGAAACTACGTGGTCAACAGGTCGCTCTGGACGCGGATCACTTCGACGCGCGAGTTCGCAAGATACGACGCATCTCCGCGCCGGAGAGCGACACCGACGCGACGAATAGGAGCTACGTCGACCGCGCGATTCGAGAGGCGAAAGACGAGATCGAAACGATGAACAAGAACCGTATCGAGGACCTGGAAATCTGAACTTCCGAAGTGTTCCTCGCGTTGGAACAATCTCGGAATACGTTGGCGGAAACTACGAACAAATTGTCCGAATGTGTGAACCTACTCTCGACGACCAGCGTGAGTGTACTCGAATCGATCTCGAGCAACGCGAAAAAATTGGACACATTGTCACAGGCGTTGACAACGGTGCGAGACGATCTGTCGAGGGAGATCGACGAAGCCGCGAGAAAGGTGCGATACGATCTGTCGAAGGAGGCGGACGATAACGCGAAGAGGGTGAATGACACCGAGAGAAAGGTGGACGACATCACGAAGAAGGCGGACGACAACGCGAAGAGGGTGAACGATACGGCGAGAAAGGTGAACGATACCGTGAGGAAGGTGGACGACATCGCGAAGAAAGTGGACGACAACGCGAGAAAGGTGAACGATACGGCGAAAAAGATGAATGATACCGCAAGGAAGGTGGACGACACCGTGAAGAAAGTGGACGACAACACGAGAAAAGTGAATGATACCGCTAAGAGGGTAGACGAACTCTCGAGAAGCTACCTCGTTGTCGACCAACGACGAGATAATCGCTCAACGATAAATTCAACGCGTTCTCGAAGACGCTGACAACGACGCAGACACCGCGAACGATCTGTCGAAGAGGGTCGATGAGATCTCGAGGGCGTCGGCGAACGACGAGAAAATATCTGAAACGTTGTTGAAACAGGAAGACAAATTTGACAGGTCAATAAAAGATTTAGGTTTATTCCTGATGCATGAATTCAGAATCATCAAAGATATTATTTTGAAGTTGCAATTTCCCAGAACGATCAATGAGGGACGAATCTTTCCTGCGGTGAAGAAACTGAAACCGAGAGACGTCAAATCGAGCGACGCGAAACGAATATTCCGAACAACGATGACGACGATGAGGACGATGTTATCGAGAAGGATAAAGAGAAATTCGATGTGAACGAAACAACGGAAGACGAGATCATCGCTTGATTGGAAATAGATATAATTTTCTCGGGCGGATGAGCGCCGAGAAACGCAAACTCGTGGAGAAGCTGCACGCTCCGGCGCGGAGAAACTTTCCGCGTTGCTGCGTCGCGGTGCGCGGATACGATGATCTGTGACGTGGTCGAGATGCGCCCGTACGCGCGACAGAACAAGGGTCGCAATTGCATATTGACGGTCATCGATGTATTGAGCAAGTACGTGTGGGCACTGCTCCTCAAGAGCAAAGGGAAAAAGGTGGCCGCGACTCTGTCCGAGATATTCCGCGAGGACGCGCGATGTCCGAAGAACTTGCAAACGGACAAGGGAAAAGAATTGTACAAAACCCACAAGCAATATTGAAGCGATATTGAAGAAGCGTGATATAAATCATTACTTCACGTACTCGGTGATGAAGGCGTCGGTGGTGGAGAGATTCAATCGTACTCTGAAGATATGTGGAAGCTCTTCACGTTCAACGGATCCTACAGATGGATCGACGCCGAGGCTATTGTCGGATTAAAACCGTCGCAGACATCGAACGATCGGGATGCGACCGGTGGACATGACGCTCGACATAGCCGAGAGGCTCTTGTCCACGGTGTACAGTCACGCGAAGATCGCGGCTCCGTCGAGATTCCGGGTGAATGATCCGGTACGCGTGAGCAAGTTCAAAACAGTATTCGAGAAAGGCTGCACCCCCAACTGGACCACTGAGATCTTCCGCGTCGCGGAGGTACGGCAAACGAATCCCGCGACATATCGATTGATAGATTCTCACGGGGAATCCATAGCCGGAAGATTCTATGAGCACGAGCTGCAGCGAATCTCCGATCCCAACGTTTACCTCGTAGAGTAAAGTGTTGCGGAAACAGGGCGACAAGGCGTACGAGAAGTGACTGGGAATGGACAATTCGCACAACTCTTGGATAAAGAAAAAAGATATATTGTAAAAAATAAATTTTTATTACAATAAAAAATTTTTTATTTCGATACATGGGTACAACTTTTTTTCCAATATATGATGTCACAACGGTACGTTGTAGTGTCTCCACGGCAAGGTTTCGTGGGAATCGGGCGTGACGTATCTCTTGTCATCGTAAGGACTGAGGGCGAGTTTCCATTCCGAAACGGTATAAACTTCGTGGAGTCTCGAGCGTTTGCTCGATTGACGCACCGATCGCTCCGTCGCTTCGTCGAGGCACCGCACGTAATCGTCGAACGTTATCTCTCTCGCGACCACGCTGCTCTTCACGCCTTTTACCTTCTTCGTATCGCCTCTCCCCGTCACTCTCAGGGCATATATCTTCGCCCTGAGTCCCACGAATTCCATCATGATCGCGCCGCTGTTCTCGTCCTTCATCAGACCCGGTACTTTCTTGTTGACTCGGCATACCGTACGGATTGCTCTCAGGGAATTCGCTCGTGTCGAATCGATCGATGTCGCGCCTTATGTCGACGTACGCATCCTCGCACTCGAGAAGGTATATCAGACTGTCGGTATCCGTGTACATCAACTTGCATCTGTCGCGATACAACGATACGCGCCATGTTATCGTAATGGAATTCATAGAATCGTGTTTTCGATATTTCCAAGATACTCATACAACGTATACCGGTTTGTTCAGCTCGACCTCGAGTCTGCGCAACTCGACGGCCATTAGATTCTCGGAGAAGACGCTTCTGCTATGAAAATTCGGTTTCGCGATCAACGCCTCCGCGCCGTATCTACCCTTCCCACACGTCACGAGACGCACGTCCACATGTTCGCGCACGTTCTCCATCGTCTTTCCGAAAACCGTGTTGTTCAGTTTGTACAGATTCCTCGCAAAATCGTTACTCGCGAGAACTCTGAACATCGTGTTGAGCTCGATGTAACCGCGAAGCCAGGGGGATTGCGCGAACCGTAGAACGCGATGTATCTTCGTCGGTCGCAGACCGTGTCGCACGCATTGCTATAGATTGCGATAGTGTATGATAGTACGTACGTAACGCTGTTTATCGCGGAGCGTAGCGAGCAACTTGTAGCGTTTTCCGGGAGGCTTCTCGCGCGTCGGACAGAACACTAGATTGGCGTGGATGTCGTGAAGCTCTCGCGGATATTCGAGAATATAACCGACGTCCGAATCCGACGCTACCAACATCACGTCGAAATCGTCCGCGTTCTCGACCCACCGAAAATCCGTGTAAGACAACGGTTCGCACATCGCCCATCCGTACAGATTGTTCATGTCGAGGTACATGAGATACGTCGACGGTCGCGACGAGTCGTTGTTCGTTCGCGCGTATCTGTTCGAACATTGACTCAATCCGTCGCGTATACCGCGCTCGACGAACATTACCTAGGGTGCTTTGGTTATTGTTTAACAAATCACTATCTAGTGGCATCTTTCCTGCAGTTTGGAAAACGTGCATTGTAACACCCATTTTTAGGAGGGGGAGAGAGATTCAATAAGAATTTGATTTCTAACTACAGACCTATCAGTAAACAGTGTATTATCCCTAAACGCTTTGAAAACATTATTGCAGGAAAGTTGTCATCACTAGCAAAAAATATCATAATAAGAGAACAACATGGATTTATGACTGGTCGCTCGGTTGTTACTAATTTATTAGTATATCATGATTTTATTGTCACGGCCTTGGAAGAGAGACTACAGGTAGATGCGATTTACACCGATTTNACAAAGGCATTCGACAGNGTNGATCATAATATTCTTTTATGTAANCTTCGCGCCCTAGGAATTAATGGTACTTTACTGAAGTGGATTGCAAGCTTTATATCAAACAGGATCCAAATTGTAAAATTTAATAANTCTTTCTCTAGAGGTATTGAGGTTTCATCNGNGGTNCCTCAAGGCTCTCATTTGGNACCGTTATTGTTTAACTTGTTTATAAATGATATAAAGAATGTCTTTATGTACTCAAATTTTTTACTTTTTGCGGATGACTTAAAGATTTTTCGTAGGATCGCTAGCTCTGTCGATGCCTTTTATTTATAGCGTGACTTTTAGAATCTTGAAATATGGTGTAACAAATAAGCTAAATCTTAATCCTTCTAAATGCCACGTTATTCACTTTAGTCGAAAAAATGTGAGTTACTTGCATAATTATACATTGTATGGATCTCTCCTTGCGGCGGTTGANTCTGTTCGTGATTTGGGGGTCGTATTTAGTAATAACTTATCATTTGATAAACATATTCACTACATTACGGGCTTTGCGTTTAAAAGGCTGGGATTTGTAATCCGTGCTTGTAAATTTTTTAATAATGTAAACACGTTAAAATTATTATATTGTACCCTGGTGAGATCGCAGTTAGAATTTGCCTCGACCGTATGGGCTCCGTATTGTGTGAATCAGTGTACTAGAATTGAGAGAATTCAACACCGTTTTCTTCGTCGTATGAATTTTGTTATACACAAATCAATGGCCTTTTTTTATCATGACTACGAAGAGTTGCAGTGTGATATCAGGCTTCTGACCTTGAGCGATCGCAGAGTCATGCTTGATTTGGTTTTTATGAATAAATTATTGAAAGGTCATGTTGACTGCGCAGATCTGCTAGAGTGCATAAAGTTTCATGTTCCCGGAAGATCGCTAAGATATCATCAGCTTTTCTTTGTCGATACACATAGGACATCCTATGGGAAACATAAGCCACTAGATCGTTTATGTTTGGTGGCTAATGAATTCTCTGATCATATTGATCTTTTTCATGTCAATCCTAACATGATAAAAAAGCAGTTTCCTAATTGGAATTAAATTTTGTATTTTGTATTTCTCACATAGCCGTTCGTATAGTTTATTTTCATTCAAGACTGATTTGCTTAACTTTTTCTATATAATTTGTCTGTACTAGAGGGAGTGTTGTCCCGTTGAAAGGATTGTAAATAAATAAATAAATAAATAAATAAATTACCATGTCGATCTCGGTGAGCAATTCGAATCGAACATCCGTATGCTTCAACATAGCGTCCCACGTGAACCCCGGTAGTGCGTAATAGTGCGCGGGGTCCAACCCGTAACTCTTGACGCAAGTGTCGCGAAAATTTTCGAAGACGTCCGACAGAAGAAGCACGTCCGTCTTCAGATATAGGTCGCTGTACTCACCGAGATTCCGTATACCGAAGCGTCGCCAGACGTTGCTCGCGTGCTCGTGATCGCTCTCGCTGACAGTCTCACCGGTCAGAGAATTGTAGAACGCTTCTCGCAGCGGTAATTCGGATTCCCGCAACTTACCGCTGACTCGATTAGCTTACCGCTAACTCGATACCGCTGACGTACTCGTACGGAAATACGCCCTTGCGCGTCAAGAGTTCGAAATCATCCGCGCTGATTCCCGCGAACTGCGAACGCGTGATCGTCAGCTTGCTCTCGTTGAGATAGGACACCAATTTCTCGAGTCTCGTATCGAGAAATCTATACGAATCCACGAATCGAAGCTTCACGCAATTCTTCCAGTTGACTCTCGCCGTATCCTTGACATATCTTCGTGAACGATATGTACTTCTCCTTCGTGATCGGCAACAACTCAATCGTACCCTTGAAAGCGTTGGCGATAGCCTCGATCACGAAGTGCGCGTCGTAGCCCGACAGATTGTGAAAAAATACGGGAACGACGTACGATTTTCTATAATTGCAACGCGAATGTGCGTGACTTCTGTAACGCCCCGTTAAGTGACAATGGTTGCGAACGCACGATTGCTCCGATTCGAACGGTCCCAGACAGATGTGACAGTACGCCGCGGTTGAAAAAGAAAATTTCTCGTCGGGCGTGAGTTCGAACATAGGTACGTTCCCTGAGAGTAATCCGCTCACGCGTTGCGCGAGAGCTCGTAAAGTTCGCGGGCGAACCACGAGACGCAATCCTCGCCGCGATGAGATCTGTAGAAGGACGCGGCCGCATCGTAGGCACAACTCACGTAGTACCCGACGCTGGAAGCTCTGTGATGTTGATAAGCGCGACTCGTCGGATTGTCCGTTTTCTTCTCCAGTACGCATTCCAGGTTCGCGTATACCACGAAGGGCATCCGTTCCTTCCTGTCGAAATTGTCGAAGAATAACCACCTCTCCTCGTGCTTCGGAAGAACGACGGCGCATTCGTTCAACCTCGCGCACACGGCCGCGTGAGCGGACAATCTCTCTCGCGAGGAAAAATAATGCAGACATCTGTGAAAAGTATTATTATTATTAAAAGTATTATCGCGTATTATTATTTTTGTTATCAATTTACAGGTATCTCTCTCGCGCACCTACCGATCGCATATATGCTTCGCGCTGGTGTATCCATTCATTTGAGACGACAACAGTCGCGACATATTCTTCATCCACACGAAATGTCCCTCACTGGCGGTATCGTTTGACGTACTTTCAAGGTACAAAAGATTAACGTGACGATTCTTCTTATTTCTTATCGTCGGTGAGTCGCAGAGAGAGAATCTCCGTCCAGTTTTTTTTTCTTCTTTTCTTATCCTCCTTGTTTCGAAGGGTAAAAATGTTGATGGAAGTATCATTGAGACGTTCGAACTTCCGAATTTGCTTCAAAGTCATGGAAAACTCGATCCCATCGAGATTCAGCACGCTCGAGTAGTGAGGATACTCGCTGCATCTGTTTCTGCGTTTCTTTCGCTCGGATACACAACAGCGACGACGGACCAAGCGAAACACGCGTTATCCGTTGATCGCATGTTGACGGCTGCCCTCTTTAATTTTATGTCTAGCGGCATTTCCACCCAACACCCAGCGTGCATGAGATTACACTTGTTCACGTTCCATATTAGATTCAATATACGGGATAACGCGCACTCACTGTCGCGTTCCTGAAATTCCTCCAAACCCGATAGGATAGTGTCGATCACGTGTACGTCGTACCACTCGCGTAGCTCGGACAGACCGAGAAGCTGACGGTTTTTCGTGGCGATGCTTTTAACGGCGATTTTAGGCCCCGAAACGAACTCTCCGCTGAAGATTGTGTTGACCTTCTCTCGAGATTCTCGCGCACTCGACGAAGTACCTCGTCCTTCCTCGAAGACAAGGTTCCACGTAGGCCAGATTGATTATCACCGGTCGATACGCGGCGATCGAAAGCCATCTCTATCTCCGACCATGAGAAGAACCCTCGTCGGTCGCCGCCGCCGGTGTCCGTGAAACGATCGCGCAGAATGTTTCTCGACCCCTCCAATCGAGATATCTGAGCGATCAGAGAGTGCACCTTTCCAGTGCACGTTTTCACGCGTTTGCTTTCGACAATTTTCGCGCAGAGTCTCGAGACACTCGTCGCACCGCCGCTCCCACGCGCGATACGCGTCGATTGTGTCGATCGTCCTCGCGAGTTCGACGAGATCGTTGGACTCTACCCTCTCCGTCATTTTTTTCATGAAAATTAAACGTTTCCCTTCGTAGACAACCACATCGTTTCCCCTGTATTGTCCACAGGCACCTCGAACTTTACTCTATCGCTGATGCTTTCGAGTCTGCGTCTACGAAAGGCCCGCGACAACATAAAATTCCCCTCTCGATTCACGCCTGTATCTTCGCCAGATCTCGCGCGTGTAACTCGCCGTGGCGGGACCGAGAGCGATCGTCGTTTCTATCTACAGTTTCTCTCACGGATTTCGAAGTCCGATCTCTCTCCGCGCGTGATACGTCGAAAGATTCCAACGCGGGTTCTCCCTCAGAACGGTGACGTCGGGCCAGAGGGATCTCGCCAATTCGGTCCTCTCCTCCGACGGTAGCAAATCATCGCAGAGAAGGCAGGAGTTTCTCGCTGTTTCGATGCCGTCCGTAGCCAGCGGACATTCACGGCAGTGAAGATCGATGATTTCGTTTTTGTTTAACTGACAGAGCAAAGGGATCAACTGATTATTAATTAAAAATATCAATTAATCTATTCGCTCACCGTATGAAAGTACACCGCGTCGTATATCACCTCCACGGGTAAGCCTCAGTCTGATTCGGAACTGTCCGTCGACGGCAGCGATTCGCCGCAGAGAAGATCGACGGATTCGACACGACAACGACGATGAATCGCTGCGATTTAACTCCACACTGTTAAAGTCCATAACAACTTTTTGAAACCTCCTCGACATTCATCGGTCGTGGTACGCAGTGAGTCTCTGGCGAATCTTTTTCATCAACTGTAAGACGATAGAAATTATAGGTATATTTTTTAGAACATGATTATATTTTTTAGGTTTCTTCCCGCAAAATCTATCGCTTACTCGATGATAGAAATACCGCAAGAATCCCACGACGTTCTCGAAACAACTATCTTCCGTCGACTGTAAGCGATAGACGCAATTAAGATTCTTTTCTTCAGTCTAAATTAAATCTATCGCTTACCCAATCCATCGTCGGACGTCGCACATATTCAGCCCTCACTCGCGGAAAAAAAGATGTGTCGCGTATCTCGTCGGAACACTCGTATATATACGAGGCGCATTGGATGCAGCCGGCCGTAAAACTTTGATTTAAAAATGAGTCAGAACTTTATAATAAATAATACGTTGAAAATAGGAGAATTTCCGACAATGCGAATCGCAAAAAACGATTTAACAGGAAGGCACCTGTGCCGTTTTTCGGATCACGCGTGACCCGCCACTGCAAGGTACGACAAGGTGAAAAAACATGGGGGTGACACAATGATAATTTTTCAGCGGGATGAAAAAAAAACATCCGGAGGCATCTGTGTCGTTTCCAGATCACGCGTGACCCGCCATTAGTACGACAAGGTGAAAAAAACATGGGTTCCTTCTCTCGAAGGCGTGAGTGACCGCCCAGCCGATAACGATAAGGCCGGCCCGCGCCTACGAGAGTTCGAACTCATTGCGATAAGGCTCAGTCAACGCCCGTGCCTACGAGAGTTTGAGCTCGTGGTCCCCCCACTCCTACGGTTGGGAATGCCGCCGACACACGCCGACCCCCCGCGCCCATTCCCCCCGCGTTTCCCCCGATCGCCCTGACCCCCTCCGAGGAGTCCCGAGCGCCGAAACATCCTTATTATACCTACTTAAGGTGATGCTGGAGTGACGCTCGAACTTGATCGAGGTCGATAATGTAGAATATGATAAAAATTTCCTACATTATCCTAGCTCCTAAGCGTGTATACATTGCGCGCTGGTGCGTGCAATGTTGCCGCCTCGATTGTTTATGATACGAGAAGGACAGATATATAATCTTTCATCCTTTTCCTCTCATTGTTCCCAAGAATCTCGATGTTGCCAAGATTCTCGATGTTCTGAGACGAACACAGCGTCCGAATTTCCTTTCCGTCCGAAACCAGACAGGGCCGTCCTACAAATTGTGGGCCCCTCACCCTGATAATATTTCAATAAATTTTAAAGTCGCGTATGATTTTATTATATTATATTATATAATAATATAACGACTTTATTATCTTATAAAAGAAATATATTTAATAATTTGCACTAGACTTGTATAATACTAGTTTTATCTTGAGGTGTGACTAAAATTATCATAGACATAGATCCTCTCTTATCCATATTCAATTATGGCCAAAAAAGTGAAAGTGCATTTTATGTTTCCAAATCGGCCCCCTGTTCTAAATCGGCCATCCCTATGGTCCAAATCGGCCACTCCCATTTTTATTACTTTTTTCAATTAAATTTTCAATTTTTTCAGTAGTATTCGTATTTTTTCAAGAAATAAAGAAAAACTAGGCAGTTTTTTGTATTAAATCTAAATTTTATTGAAACTTAATAATTACATACATATTGAATTTTGAAGAAACTCTTAACAAAAATAAACCTTATGTTTCTACCGGACAAAACTAAAAATGATTTATAAAATGATAAAAATAAGTAAAAATCAAAATTATTCAGAATTTTCCGACTCATAGTAGTTTTCAGGAACATTGTTCGTTCGTCTCGAGCGTTTTTGAGGTTTCGACCCATTTTTAACTAATACTAAACAACACAAGCGCGCGCTTCGTGCGCGCCATTTATTCGATTTTATATTTTATTTTTGATAACCAATTTATTTAACGGCTGTCAAAATTTAGTCAAAGCAGCTACTTTCACAATCCGAAGTAAGTCAAACAAGAGATCCAATCAGTATCTCAAAAAAGCGGCAACAATAAACGGCAATTCAGGGGTAACATCTCTTTAAGAGCAGAATGAAAAAATAAAAAATAAATTATTTCATCAATAAGAAAAAAAACTTTGAAAAATATTCTTAATGCTTTGAAATTAAAAATAAAAAAAAGGGGGGTGGCCGATTTGAAACTATTGATTGTGGCCGATTTAGATCACTCTCCCATTTCTCATACTTACGTGAATTTCGTGAATACAACAAGAGTTTTCAGGAAATTTTTTTTTTAATAAAATCACTTTGTAAGTGTCCATAAAATTCTCCAAATGTTCTCAATGCGATAAATAGAAATGAGAATTGCCCAAAATATGTTCTGGTTCACACAAAAACAAAATGTTAACTGATAAACGTCAAATTAATAACAAATAACAGGCCCACAAATAAAAGTAGGTTGTGCTGGGGATCTGACTAAGCTATTCCTACGTATTTTGGACCGTTGAAAACGAATACAAAGTCAGAATTGCGCCATCACCCTCCAGTTTTTTAAAGTAACAAAAAAATTGTTAAAACATAAAAAAAAACAAAAGCCCACAAAAAATTAGCGTAGAGGCCTCAATTTTGGTCGAATTTCAACTAATTTTTTTTTTAAATTAAAGATTTTTTTAATTTTCTAACGATCTCTCATGATCAATTTCAACTGTAACCATTTTTTGTGGATCTATGTTTTTTTACGTTTTAACAATTTTTTTGTTAGTTTAAAAAACTGGAGGGTGATGGCGCAATTCTAACTTCATATTCGTTTTCAGCGGTAAAAAATACATAGGAGTAGCTTAGTCAGATCCCCAGCACAACCTACTTTTTCTTTTGTGGGCCTGTGTAATCAGCTATCAATAGTGCCCCTAACTACACTATTGGTATGATGATAAATGCAGTGGTTTTTATGAAATGGGGGGTAGCCAATTTAAACAGGTGGCCGATTTAGATCACTTTCTCCTATACCATTTTCTATTTTGCGTTTACAGTTCACAAATAATAATTTGTGAATACAACAAAACTAGTTCCACACAAATACACTCAGTAGAGTATAATTATAAATTATTTACTCGCTTAATGAGCAGGTGTAGTATTAAAAAATATTTACTCGTTTAGTAAGCAAGTGTAGTACTAAATATATACACTTATTTTCATGTATTCATATATATTTTTTATCTAAAATTACATCATTTCTCTTAGTTGTATAACGTTTTCTTATTTCTTCAATATAATACAGTTTCGGTGTAAAATTTTTATGGTTCAAAATTTTTTATTTTTCCAAATTTTAGTTAACACTAAATAAATACTGTGTTATAATTCTTATATTGATATAGGTTCGAGATTGATTCATATGTGGCCTATAAAAGGTTGATAAATGTTTTTCATGAAAAAAAGGAGTGATGAGCTGTAAATGGTATATATATCCGAAGATAGGTTGAAATCCTCGCAGAGGAGTCTCAGAAGTCTCGTACAGAGACTCCTCGGAGAAATCTCGTACAGAGACTTTTCGGAGAAGTATCGAACGGAGAAATCTCGAACGGAGATTTCTCGAACGGAGAAAACTTGAATGGAGATTTCTCGAAGGGAGAAGTCTCGAACGGAGACTTCTCGAACGGAGAAGTCTCGAACGGAGACTTTTCAGCAGAGAAGTCTCGCCGAAAATTTCTCATCGGTGAAGTCTCGCCGAATACTTCTCGAACGGAGAAGTCTCGAACGAAGAAGTCTGGAACGGAGACTTCTCAGGTAGTAAACCAAATTACCTTCTCAGGTACGACCTATGACGGTACGGGCGAATCCGCCGATTACGCCGATAATCAGCGGAGGCCCGTCAGAATTGCCAAATCGAGACGGAACGAAAGTGTCGCACAATTCCAAATTACACGGTAACAATTACAGGGCGCCAGGTGCGAGTTCTCGCACCACGATACAACAAAAATTGCGATATTCGCTAAACGCGATACTTTACGTTAAGCGACACTCCCGCTAGCTCGCGGAGACGGTGGTTCGTGGAAAGAACGGACGGCTAGGAGAGGCAGCAATTCACTGACATTCTTTAATAATAAAAAGAAATGTATATTTGACTATGAATGCGGCCACGGAGTTCTATACATCCCGCGGGAGCAACTCCCGCCAAAACGAAGACAGCCAGAGTACTTATCGCACGCGACATTCGAAAGATTACGAGAGTTCACTAATTTACCCGTGCGATATAAGAAAACGTAATGCCCGAAATCTTAGCGGACTTCGAATACCAAACAGAAGCGGATTAAGCGAAGCGTTAAAATAAAATCTATAAGGCGATTTCACCACCTCGCAATTTCGCAATTTAGAATTACAACACTCGATACCGTAATACTAAGACGCTTCAAATACAACTCCGGATTATCTAGAAAATAATAACGCTGACTATAAAGAAATACCGGAAGCTACGACTGTCGGCGGTCTCGGAGGCGATCTCTCTCTCGCAAACGAAAACCATACGGCAGGAAGATCTTACAATTGTTAGCGCGACTGAGTCTAACGACCGCGGCAACGAGATAATACGATTTAATNTCTCGCACCACGATACAACAAAAATTGCGATATTCGCTAAACGCGATACTTTACGTTAAGCGACACTCCCGCTAGCTCGCGGAGACGGTGGTTCGTGGAAAGAACGGACGGCTAGGAGAGGCAGCAATTCACTGACATTCTTTAATAATAAAAAGAAATGTATATTTGACTATGAATGCGGCCACGGAGTTCTATACATCCCGCGGGAGCAACTCCCGCCAAAACGAAGACAGCCAGAGTACTTATCGCACGCGACATTCGAAAGATTACGAGAGTTCACTAATTTACCCGTGCGATATAAGAAAACGTAATGCCCGAAATCTTAGCGGACTTCGAATACCAAACAGAAGCGGATTAAGCGAAGCGTTAAAATAAAATCTATAAGGCGATTTCACCACCTCGCAATTTCGCAATTTAGAATTACAACACTCGATACCGTAATACTAAGACGCTTCAAATACAACTCCGGATTATCTAGAAAATAATAACGCTGACTATAAAGAAATACCGGAAGCTACGACTGTCGGCGGTCTCGGAGGCGATCTCTCTCTCGCAAACGAAAACCATACGGCAGGAAGATCTTACAATTGTTAGCGCGACTGAGTCTAACGACCGCGGCAACGAGATAATACGATTTAATCTAACATTCGGGAACCGGCGGCTCCTCCAGGGTAAAGCACGCGAGCGGAAATTCGCCGCCCGAATCGCGAAAGAGCCACGAGGTGACCGGCTAACGGAAAAGAAACGAAACGGCACGCGAAACTCCTGGAGGAACCGGCCGCCGAACTCACGCAATAACCGATGCCAGGGTGGAGGGCTTACAGAAGGAGGTCGTCCTCTCGCGTCACTGGCCCTCGAAAATGGCTCGTCGCTCTCGCCTTCCGGTCGGGATCGGGATCGTTCGCACACCCTCGCGCTTAGCTGGCTCGCCGAACAGTAATTTCGGGGCTCGGCCGCGATCCCGCTGAGCCCTCCTGCGGCGGTGCTAACGCACCCCGCGAGCGATACGGCAACTCATTGCCGATTCTCGGCGGCGTTATCGATCGGTGATCTACCGCCCGTTTCCTCCCTGGGCGACGGCTTCCGCCCTCTGTGCTGCTCGGGTCTTCGGCTCACGGCGCTCACCCTCGGCGCAATCTCTTCGGGCTGGCCAGGTCCGGGAACCTTGTCCGCTATGAGCGCGGGGAGGTTTTACGTGCTCCTTCCTGCTGGGCACGCTCTTCTGCTGTCGCGGTCGCGGCCGAGGAGTCTCTCGGACCGCGACTCACTCAATCCTCCGCATTGACGGAACGCCGTGCCCGTTCTCCTTATGCTCCGGAGGGACTCAAGCGGAGATCGACGTCCACCGGGCTCCCCGATAGCTCCGTCGTCTAGCCGCTCCTGGATCCTTCTCGTTTCCCTCGCTGCGCCTTCTTTGACCTCTCACCCGGCTCTCTACGCTGTCAAAACCGCGCTCCGCAAGAGTGTCGCCGACTCGCAGTATTAGGCATGAAAATAAAACAAACAAAATAAGCAAATAAAGAAAAGAAAACGTCACGAACACATCTCGGACGTGACAAACGGCACGGTGGACGCGCCGGAACGGGGAGATCGCCTCTCTCGCGACGCGAGGGCGCGATCCCATAATTTTTCCTCCTCGATCGGGCTTATGCTCTTGTGACGGACCTTGTCACGTCACAGACCAAATAGTAAAAACTGCGACATTAGTTGTTTAAATCCGATTAGCCGAGTATACAGAATTTGGTTAATATATTTATAATACTGAAAAGAATTATAAGTTACTATACTATTATAGATTTGTAACATGCGACGTGTTTGTAAAATCATATAATAAAGTAAATCAACACATATTACATGTGCTAGCTATGCTGAGGGCATTGAAGTGAAAAGTTAGCCCCAGAATCCAAATTATAATTCAATGAAGTAAAATTCTTGCAAGAAGTATCTGATTTAAAGTTTTTTTTTGCTAATAATAGCCTATTATAAACGCTTACGTAAAAAGTATAAGTTTAAGTAAGATATGCAAACCGAATGTAAGAAAATAAAAGTGCTACCTGACTAAAGCACTCTGAAAGGAAGAGAGACCTTCTCTCTTCTCTTTTTTTAAACAAAAATAAATGGCCTTTCAGGTGGTAATTGACCCAGAAGATAATTGTAACAGAAGCACTGCGTTGTTAAAGTCCTCGAAATTAACCTTTAGACCGCCGACATTTGATGAACTTTAATCCTCTTAGAAAATCCTTAAATTGTTGTGCTTATATCTTATATATAATCGATACAAAGTTCCGATCACACGTAGAGACTATATTTAGACTTTCCGGCAGTTAACTGTAGGAAAAAATTCAAAAGTCGTAGTTTCGCCCAAAAGTTTGTTTCTATAGGTTTTCGTGATCGCTGAATACGATACTTAGGTCAGTTTTTGAGAACATTCAATTCTCATGCCCGAGATGAGGTTTACAAGCATGTCATCATTAAGAGGCACGGTAGTGCCTCGCGCCAAGTGTACGCGCAGCGCGAGAAGCACCGTGTCTATTTTACACGAAACATCACTTTGAGAGAATCTTAGATCATCATATCTCAATAACCGCTGAACCGATCGAATTCTAAGTAGGCTTAATCAATAGCTTAGGGTCGATTTGCATAAAAAAATTTTTTTTATTTTTCCTCTATGTGCCTTCCGAACGGAGATATTACAATGCAAAGTCCGAATTAGAGAATTTTCATGTAAGAAACGTCGTCGTCATCAACCTTGGTGGCTGCTCAGGGGTTGCGGGGAGCAGGGAGAAAAATGTACTGTTCGACTTTTTACCGCGATGTGGCGCTGCA
>JAJVSH010000364.1:28319-42481 GCA_021460005.1 Tetramorium alpestre | reverse complement strand
TTTTACACTTTAAACACTGTGTAACTGTTAATTTATATTTATTTGTTATAATTTTTGACAAATACGATAATAAACTACTTTTTTCCATCTAAAACATCCATTTTGTAGAATTAAAAAATATCAACTTTTCGATTTTCTACGAATTTTTGAATATGACGCTTGAATATGAGCTCAGACATTCGAGCTGTTACTCGAGCGAAGGTCCTTTTTGTACTGGCTTATACCTGTCATGTATACTTATTTAGCCCTTATGAAGTGCCGTTACATATTCTTTGAACATTACTCTATACATCTATGTACTTTAAATCCCATAAATAAAACTTCATTTTTCGACTTTTGACCAGCTTTTCGGGAATCGGCCCCACTGTGCAACGGGAGGGAACCGTTTTTTCGCAATCCGGGATTTCGGGCAATGTCCCCCCTCGCCGCAGTTATCACGGTGCTTCAAGCATTTCTTCCCCCGCTCCCCGCGCCCAGGATAGCTTAGCTTCAGACGAGCATCGACTCGCGTCGGACGAGTACAAACTTGTATCCGGAAAAAAACGCAAGAGCGGAGCTTTTGTCTACGGAATCTCGAAGCGCTCAGTCAAACAATAATAACAGCTCGAGTTCGGTCTTGGCTGCGACTTCGGGTAATCCTCCCCCCCTTTCCCACCTGAGTAAGAAAATCAAACCGGTAGGAAACAAATATCGCAAAGGCGATTTAGCGCCTTACATTGTTTATGTTCACGTCGTCGACGGTAGCGGCGCGCTCCCCCCTCATCCGTTGGCAATCAGTGAAATGATAAATGATTCTCGCAGCGCGGAAATTAAGGACATTAAAAAGATTGGCCGCGCTAAACTATTGGTGAATTCTCAACCCTCGAAGCGGCAAATGCCTTTATAGATAATCCATTACTAGTTGAAAAAAATCTAATTGTTGTTATACCGTCGTTCCGGGTGAGTAGGTCGGGAATTATTAGAGATATTCCAATTGATTATTTACCCGAGTATCTCTTACCCTTTATAGAGTCTCTGCTAAAGTTATCTCTGTTACCCGCCTGAATCATAAGATTCAAAGCGATCAAAACTCTAAATTGGTCCCTTCTCGGTCGTTTCTTTTAAAATTCGAAGGTCAAATCCTACCAAAAGCGGTTTCAATATTCAAGATCTGGCACCCCGTTTGTTCTTATATTCCTAGAATCCAAATATGCTTCGCTTGCTATAGATTCGGTCACATTGGAGCCAATTGTCGTGGAAAGGCTCGCTGCAGTCGTTGCGGTGGCTTTAGACATGCAGATATATCGCAATGTCCTAGAGCTTCTCTTCCTCCGATTTGTATCAACTGCAAAGGGGAGCATCTCCCTACGCAACCCTCTTGTCCCGAGTATATTAAACAAAATCGGATTCAGGCTCTGGCATTTGAAGAAAATATTCCTCTGACGGTGGCCCGCTCTCGTGTTACCGAGGGTCCCCCACCTCGATTAGTGGGCAATCAATTCTCTAACAAGGACTTTCCGTCCCTTCCTGCTTTATCGCATGATCACGATCACATTTATTCTCGCCGGGCGCCCATGCATGGGAATGGGGGTGCTCGCGTGTCTACTTACAACCCGTTCTCTGCTCTCCAATGTGAGGAGGGGGAGGAGGAGTGGGGTGCTCCGGACGGGGACCCCCCGTCTCTCTCCTTTGCTTCAGTTGTGGGAAGGCCGTCGCGAAGGGGTAGGCCTCCTCCGCCCCCGAGACGGAATCCGCGACCACCGCCGGATGGGGGCGAGGGGGAGGGGAGCATGGGAGTGGCCGTGCTGGTCCTTCGCCCTTCTCATCCGCCCTTCTCAGACATGCTCTCATTGCAATCACGCTTTCATACAGGGTACTTCAATAATACAAGGAATGTTATGAACGCAAGCAACTTTTATGATTGCTCCCCTCCCAATACGGGAATTAATGAAGATCCTCGTGAAACGCCACGTCTTAATGTCAATCCACGTGATTCATACTTCCCTCAGAGAGATTTCTCCTCTCGCGGTTTTTCTTCCTCTTCGCAGAATCATGCTTCCCAAGAACTTCTTTCAGAAGAACATCTGTTCATGAGCAACTTTTGTAATCTCCTAGCCACTGCCCTCAGCTTCCTTCCTCCCTCGTTGGCCAGCTCTCCTCTGGCAGAGGGGCTGCGTAACTTCTATGCGTCCGTTCAGCAATACAATTACTAATACAGGATTTCTGTGGAATTCTTCACAGTTTTTCTTCTATCCAGATTATTTTTCGAAGGTTATCCCGTTTTACTTCGGTCTCGCTTTATTTATTTCAATTTGATATGCCTAGTTCAGATTTTTTCAGTTCTGGTCAATTACGAGTTACTTATTGAAATTGTAGGGGAGCAAGAAACCTGACATAGAAAAGCTTGCTGAGACCGTAGATATATTAATACTTGCGGAAACCTGTGTCTCACAAAGTCATGACTTTCGAATTCGAGGATTCAATTCAATCCGGTTACATCACGTTCTGGATGGGGCTAGGGGTCTAATAGCCTTCATTAGGTGTGACATTTCCTTTGCTCAAATAGACTCTTCATCAATCGACGATCCCTCAATTGAAATCGTAATATTTTGTCTTACATCAAAACGCATTGTGATGGCTGGGATGTATAGACATCCTACTATGATCACTCCTGCTGTTTCCTACGATAAAATCTTCACGATTTTAGGGAAGTCTGATCAATTCCTACTAGTTGGTGACTTCAACGCTCATCATCCACTTTGGGGGTCCCAGCGCCCCAGCTGGTGTGATTCTTTTTGCAGTTCTGGAGGAGCACAACTGCATTGTTCTTAATTCCGAATTGTCCTCTCCTACTTATATATCTCCCCCTTCGAGGACTTCCTCGGTTTTGGATTTAGCGATAGCCTCGCCGGGCGTGTCTCCTTTTTGTTTGTTTAAAATAGACGATGATCTTAGAGATAGTGATCACTTCCCGATTCATGTCGCCCTTTCTTTGAGAATAGATCTTATCTATGCATTCTCTCATAAAATCAAGATCCCTGACAAACAGTTAAAATATCTATCGGGTTCCTTCAGTGAGGCGGAAGAGAAGATTCTTTCGGGGCTTTCTGAGATCTCAGATGAGGATCCAGTTGCACAGTATGAGTTCTTCACCAGTTCTATTCTTGGGGTGGCTCGCTCTCTGGCTATCCCCACGGATCGAAGTGATCAGCCACGACTGCAAACCCAATTCCGAACTACATCATCCCCTGATCCTTCTCTTGTCTCAATGAAACGATGTACTCAGCCAGCAGCTCCTTGGTGGAATGATGAGTGTGGCGAGGCGGTTGCCAGAAGAAGGGAGGTGACACGCAGATTCCGCAGAGATCCCTCTCTCTCTAATTTTGAATCGTACTGTGCCGAGCGTCGTCATTGAAAGGTCCTTAGGAAAGCCAAAAGACAGGGCTGGCGTACCTTCTGTGAGTCCCTTAGCCCATTCACTCCTACGGGGAAGGTCTGGCAACAAATTAGACGCTTCAAGAACCGAAAGCTGGCTCTTAGTTACGACTCTTCTTTATCACACGGCAATCGAGTTGATTGTGACCCGCAGATTACTCAAGTTATGGATAGGATTTGTAACCCCTCCTGCTCACCTAATATTAATATCAATCCATTGGAAGAAACATCAGCGGCTACGACGTGATTGGCTGATCTCTTTGATTACGGGGAGCTTTTATCTGCTCTCAGGGTGCGATCTAGCTCGGGCATGGATGCTATAGATTATCGAATAATTAAGGAACTCTCGGATTCATTTCTGAAGGCTCTGTTAGCGATCATTAACAGATTATTCAATAGTGCCTCCTTTTCTCATGCCTGGAGACACTCTCTGATCTTCCTCATTCTCAAGCCAGGGGACAAAGGATATAAACCTATTGCTCTTACATCATGCATTTTGAAGTTGGTCGAAAGAATGCTGTTGTTTAGGATACAGTGGTACTTAGAATCCGAATGCAAGCTACCTGCAAGCTATTGTCAATTTGAATTCAGGAGAGCACGGTCGTGCTTAGACAATCTTACTAACTTTACCTCTGACATTTACAAAGGCTTTCTTCAGAAGAAGGATACAGCAGCTTTGTTTGTGGACATTAAGAGTGCTTTTGACAATGTATATCCTGTTATTCTCAGCCATGAACTACAAAGACTGAACATTCCGTCTAAAATCCTCCAATTCGTTAACAACCTGATCTCTGTACGTGAAGTCCAATTTGTTATTCACGGTCAGATTACAGAAACAAAGATTTCTCGCAAAGGTATCCCGTAGGGATCGGTTTTAAGTCACATGCTGTTCAATATCTACTTAAATAGAATCCGCTCATGTTTGTCCTCAAGGGTTAGTATTTTACAATTTACTGATGATATTGTTTTATATTATACTGCACATGATCAGAAAGTAGCCACACTTGTTTTGCAGAGGGCTCTTCTCTCCTTGGCACATTATCTAGCGGAGTTGGGACTTGAGATCTCCCCTTCAAAAACTCAATTCATGTTTTTCTCTAGTCGCGCCGCGACACAGATTGACTCGTATATTGAATACTTAGGCCACAGAATCCATCCCGTGGATGAAGCTCGGTTCCTGGGGGTTATGCTGGATTCACGCATAACTGGGATTAGTCACATGAACTTCCTTATAAACAAGGGCAAACGTATCAATCAGGTTATCTGAGCCTTGAGGGGAATCTGGTGGGGCTCACATCCCCAGGTTCTCTTAAAAATTTATTAATCTATGCTTAGAGGTGCAGTGGAATATGCGTGCCTAATTTTTGCTCTCAGAGATAACTCTCTCTTCTCAAAACTGGAAAAGATCCAAAACGCTTCCGTGCGTCTATGTCTGGGCGCGCGTATATTGACTCCTATTAGTATCCTCTACGCGGAGGCTTGTGAGCCTCCTTTTAAACATAGGTTTAGGTATTTAACTAATAAATTCTTAACAAACGTACTCTCCTACTCTCAACATCCTCTTATTAGTAAACTAGGCGAGTTAGCTTTTCTCTCTATCTCTAATCGAAACAGGGCCTATTTAGAGGCTAATTTCCCCCTGCTAGGTTGCTATGAACAACTTNGTTCGCTTAGGACAGCTATTCACACTTCGCTGCTACCGCTTGAATTTATGGTCCCATATAAAATTATGCACATTTCGCCAGAAGTATTCTATGCGGATAAAATATTCACTTCTACTATGGAGAGTCAAAGCTCAGAGTTTGTACAAGGCTACTTTAGACATCACTTTTGGGAGATCATCGAGGGTGCTGTGGTCATCTACACCGATGGCTCTAAGACTACGGATGCTAACTTCGTGGGCACGGCTTGCTTTTCGGACTCTCCCAGAATTGAGGTTATGTTTCAGCTTTATAAATCAGCTTCGATCTTTACGGCTGAGGCTTGGGCTATTTACAATGCATTGCTCACGGCTACTGATCTGAATCTTAACAGGGTTCTCATAGTTTCCGATTCGCGTAGTGTCCTCGAGGCTCTGCAATATTTCTCTTCAAAACAGAGCAACTATCTTATCTCTCGCATCAGAGCTAAAATCGAAAGTATTATATCTCATTCAAATTCTCTATCTCTCTCTCTCATTCTCTATCGAGCTTCGCTTTCTTTGGATACCTTCTCATCGTGGTATCTCGGGGAATGAGAGGGCAGATGCTTGCCAAAAGGGCCATCGTGGAAGGTTCTTCACCTCGCAACTTTAAATTGCCGCATTCCGACATACATGTCGAGCTCCGCGATAAAATGAATTCAAACTTTGAACGATACCTCAACCAATCGATTGCATTGGGGAAGGGGGTACAATACCATCGATTAATAAGATGCAAAATGAAGAAGCCTTGGTTTGCTGAGTACAAATTAAACAGGTCTCATATTACTTCGTTAATTCGACTTCGCTCCAACCATTATAACTTAAATGCTAGCCTATTTCGTAAAAACTTGATTGATGATCCATCATGCTCGTGCGGTTACCCCCAGCAGGACTTTAATCACGTCTTATTTGACTGTCCGCTAACTGTAAGCAAAGGTTACGTTCTGCGTGAGTTAATATTTAAAGTATATGGACCCAATATATGAGATATTACAAAGGCGTTGGCTACGCCTTCACATAAGCTCTGTAGAGTGCTTGCGGCATTTTGTAAGGCATGCCACTTCAACATATAGAATGCTTTAAGTTTCCCGCCGCGCGAAACGTGGTGGTATGCTTCTACCTATTCCATTTGCACCATCCTCTCCACACATCCTTTCATGCATCGTTCCGCTGAGCGCTGCCTTGGCACCGCTTTACCTATGTTCCTTTTCCGCGCTTTGGCTCGTTCACATACGCGGATCACAGTTCTCAGTACAAACCACTTATATTATTTGCAAGCATAAGCTTAAGCTTCCTAGTTATCTAAAACATCGCAATTTTGTTATTTGGCCGTATTGTGTCTCGCAAGAGATCAGGTGTCAGACCAATCAGAAGAAGAAGAAGAAGAAGAAAGCCGCTGCCACTGCAGTGTTCGCAGGAGGCACTGGTTTACGCTGCCCATCCTCATCCCGCTGCTCATGCTCTAGCTCTAGTTGAGCCGCTGTGTCCGCTAATATAACGTCGCTATCGTCCTTCACCTCCATTTCGGTACTGAAACAAATTACATTTTATTAATTTTAATTACATTGTTTAATTAACTAGATATCTTAATTAATCTCTTCTTCTATCTATACTTACGATATATAGAAGAAAACGATTCGACGACCTTAAAGAAGAAAAATTGCGGCGAGGAAGCAGCAATTTTTCTTCTTTAAGGTCGTCGAATCGTTTTCTTAAAGGTCGTCGAACTTATTCACTCTTTCAGTTCTTCGCCATTGACATTGAATAGGTACTAGATATGCATATGTATCTAGACATTTGGGTAATGTTTTTGAGAATACTCTTAGGGATTTGACAGATAGATCGATTAATGACTACGTTTACACGGCACCGTTAATCGAGTTTTATAATATCAGTAGTTGTCAAGCAGACCAATCGTAACCATTCCTTAGAAGAATGGAGGAGCTATGATTGGCCGGACTAAGAACTACCGATGTTATAAAACCTGATTAACGTACGTGTAAACGTAGTCATTGATACGTGACTATTGTAATGTTTGATTCATGTCGTTCAACAGATATGTTATTGTGTTGTGCGGATTGTGGATACAAGTTACTTGACATTCTACCAAATGTCTTATACAATCATATTTTGCGCACAGGACTAAGGTAAGAAATTCAAATGCATCTCGTTTTATGTTTATCGAGAAATGTTCTCCTAAATATTGCCGTACTGCACATGTATTTAAATTGCGCATTCCATTTTCATATTGATGCATTATCATCCTTAAAACATCTGATTTATCACAATTAAGCAGTTCTTTTCTAATAATATTTAAATTTAACAGACATTGTAATACTGCACTTGCATAACATGAAATTTTGTTCATATTTTGAAAACCATGTATAATCCAAATAGTATTTTGCCGAGATTTTTGATCTTGACAATTCTGTTGAACAGAATCAACTACTTTTGACAATGCCCATGGAGCATCTGTTACTTTGCGAAAACGTTCTTTTGAAACAATAATCATTTCTGCTTCTAGTTTGTATTTTTTTTTCAACCGATTATATTCCGTAATGGTTTCGTCATTAGCTGTTACTACCGAAGGATCGTAGTTAATCAAATACAACCCTTCTAGAGACGTTACTCGTGATAATGCAACGTAAATTTGACCGCAATTAAATATAGAGTTACCTACAGGATGATTCAGAATAACCACTTGTCCTTTCATGGACATATTCGTGGTGATATTCTGAGACGATTTTTCCTTTAAACAGCCCGGTCACTTCATATAGAGTAATTTTGACAAGGTTTTTTGATTTTAGGAAAAGATCACATTCTCGATTATATGCCTTTTTTTAAAGAAAAATGTGACCTCTAACGGTTGAAGGTGGTGAGACGAGTAGGATGGATATAGAGAGCATTGTAATATGATTTTCTTTACAAAAATAGTAAGCTTTTAGCGTGGAGTGGCTGTTGTGATTCCATCCATAATCAATAATACATTATTATCTTCAGAGGTTTTAACGAAATTCTTAAAATGCTGTAACCATTTCAAAATCAGTGGTATTTCGTTTGTCCATCCATTTTTTGAGCAATCATATATTGCATCTGGACGTTTATCTTTCTCAAGAGGAGAAAGACGTTGTCGCGGGAAAATAAACAATGGCGGTACAAATGTGCCTGTGGCACTCATAGTACAAACATATAGCACAAACGACAGTTATAATTTTTCCTCTTTCCTAAGAAGTGATAGTTTCTATGCGTTTCTGCTCCATTTTTGCTAAAAGTTTATTTGGTTCTTGCACAGTAGATATTCCTGTCTCGTTCATGTTAAAAATTTGATGAGATTGAAACTTATGCTTATCAATAACTTCCTCAAGATTTGATGAGATTGAAACTTATGCTTATCAATAACTTCCTCAAGATTTTTGAAAAACCGGTAAATTTCTTCTTTATTAAATCCTTATATTCTATTAATGCTCAGCGATTATGGTTTGCGAACACTAACTCTAGGATTTCTTCTGAGAAATCCCTTCAACCAATCTGGTCCAACTAATTTGGCCTTCTTATTATAATTGTGAAGAATTTTTAACTTTTCAGCACATTCAAACGCGATTTTTTGAAATTGTATTGTGTCTAATCCATAAAAAATATTTGTCATATGAATGAGATGATCAGCAAGTGTGTCTTCTTGCTTTTTATTGAAAATTGGTTTTCTTCCAAGATGAGGAGCTGTTTGTTCAATCATAAGATTGTATCGTATTTGCGAAGTGCTGTACGGAATTCGAAACTCTGTAGCAGCTTTGTGGATGGATATTTTATCTTCATGTATCCTTCTAATTGTCATATTTAATATTTCCAATGTCCATTGTAACTTTTCTGTCGTTCTGTTTCGTTTTCGCGGCATCTAAAATCATATAAATAAGTAAGAACGTTATAAAAGATCGACATGGGGTAATGAGAGCCATTTGATTATCATTACCCCAAATGGACTATTTTTAATTGGAATTTATTCATTAAAAAACGAATGAATGTTTCAAGACAAAAAGTTATTTACATATATTACTGATATGTATTTTAATGATAACGTGTAATAAGGTATGGTAATATATTCTTAATATTCACATTTTGTCGCCAAAGATCGATAAAAATTAGATGGCAGCCCAGATAACACCAAATGTCCAATTTGGACGTCCATTTTATGTCCATTTTACGGCGTTACGTCTATGGACATAAAATGTTAGTTCATTGTACGTCCATACATGGACATATATTGGCTAATAATAAACGGACGTCCAACGAACGTCCAATGGACGTCCATTTCAATTTTATTTTATATAAATAATTTATGTATATACAGGGTGTCCGGTATGAAAGTTAACAGCCGGAAACTGGAGGTAGATTGGGTCAAACCGAGAAGAAAAGTCATGTACCATTTTACAAAATTCGCAATAGTTATTGAGTTATTAATTGTGAGAGCGGCGTGAAAGCGGCAATGGCAGCAGGAGCAGCGAGCCCTCGCCCACGTTTCCCGCACCGCGCTGTCTATCTCTTCTTCCGATTTTTAACAATGAATAACTCAATAACTATTGCGAATTTTGTAAAATGGTACATGACTTTTCTTCTCGGTTTGACCCAATCTACCCCCAGTTTCCGGCTGTTAACTTTCATATCGGACACCCTGTATACTGTATGTCCTAAGGATCTTTGTACATGAATTTGTTTTGGACTATTGCCATTTCTGTCATCTATCGTCAATTGTCAACTCATGGACTCGATTTGGACGTCCAATGTACGTAAAAACTGTCCGGTATGAACGTCTACNTTAACAGCCGGAAACTGGAGGTAGATTGGGTCAAACCGAGAAGAAAAGTCATGTACCATTTTACAAAATTCGCAATAGTTATTGAGTTATTAATTGTGAGAGCGGCGTGAAAGCGGCAATGGCAGCAGGAGCAGCGAGCCCTCGCCCACGTTTCCCGCACCGCGCTGTCTATCTCTTCTTCCGATTTTTAACAATGAATAACTCAATAACTATTGCGAATTTTGTAAAATGGTACATGACTTTTCTTCTCGGTTTGACCCAATCTACCCCCAGTTTCCGGCTGTTAACTTTCATATCGGACACCCTGTATACTGTATGTCCTAAGGATCTTTGTACATGAATTTGTTTTGGACTATTGCCATTTCTGTCATCTATCGTCAATTGTCAACTCATGGACTCGATTTGGACGTCCAATGTACGTAAAAACTGTCCGGTATGAACGTCTACTGTACGTACATAGGAAGTATGTGTATTTATTGGGAGAGTGCAGAAACTAGTTCTGGCCTCTTTGAACGTCAACTAATAATTGCGCGGTAATACAACGCTTTAGCCGCTTCTTTCTCGCGTCTCTTCAGCCCAGCACTGAACAAAACACGCTCGAACTCGTTCGAATATACGTATAACTACAAAACTCCCATTATTCAGTGACTTCTATTACGCCGTACTCTACTAAAATTAAAAATGAAAAATAATTTCAAAAATAATTAAAATTAGAATCAAAAGAAAAGAGTTCCGAAATGGGTCACGGGTCCTCGCTACTGTTGGCGTCACGGAGCTTTGCGGCGCAAAGTTCGTGCTCCTATCTTATAGCATCGTAGGCAACGAACGTCTCTTACAAGTGAGATGTCCTATAACATCCCAAGAATATAAGCGAGAAGCTACGTACGTAGTGTATGTTTGCCCTCTCTTTACTTTTGGACTTTTTAAGTGTCTATCTCCCATTCTTTTACTGCAATTCATTTCTTTTCTTCGTCGTAAGTGTCGGACAATAATTTCAAAATAAAAAATTTTCGGCTAAGTGAAAGATGGCTTTTTGTTTTTCATTTTTATTTTTTTCAATAAATTAATTAAAATCAACTTTAAGTGAATATATCTACTTGAAGGAGTAACTTTTGACCTATGGTTCCTCTAATACTTTTGGTTGTTATATTTTTCTAGATTTTTTGAGACAATAAAAAATTTAACCTTGATTTAGACTGTCAAAGTCAATCTTGCGACACGTTTTTTTTACAGATCTCCACCGTTCCAGAGATGTAAAATTACCTATGTAAACCATGACATATAATTTCTTTACACTCTATACATATTAATGAAATTAATAAATTAATTAAACTCCTGTTGGGGATTCTTTTATCATCAACCACTTTTTTATCCTAATCTAGCTAAAATCCTATTATAATGTAAATAATGTTTTTGTTTGTTACATATATTATTATTGAAACAGTATTTATATACTATATACCCAGTTAACAATTTGTTTAGGTATTGTTAGCAATAGGGAAACAATTCTCTGCGGATTGAGGTTGTTAAATCCAGGACTTACTGTGTTCATTCCAATTGCAACCAAAATCTGGATACTACATCCTAATATAAAATTGAATGCAATAACAGAGCAGAAGTGTCACTAACAGTGAACAACAGATTTACCACATTTCAGTAACATATTTGTCAATTATAAATCGATAACAGATTTGCGTCAAATATCCAGCAGATCTGTGCGCAGAATCCACGCTAGATTGACAACAAACGCGGAGCAGATATGTTTGCATAAACAACAGTAGATTGCTCACAAACGTGAAGCAGATCTGTCTACAAAAATAATTACAGATTGGCGACAGATCTGCTAAATTCACGTATATTTTATACATATAAAATATATGTGAATTTAGCAGATCTGTCACAATCTGCATGTATGCAAAATCTTATTCACTTTATTAAAAAGTATATTTTGGGTTTACTTATATATATTTTCCAGTGAATTTTACTTATGAGAAAGCTTATGGTCTTATGCGATGTCTATCGGCGTAAACGAAAGGCAACTTTCGAATCACGTATAATCGTCTACAATGGCATAGATTTGCTGTATTTTTGGCGTCAATTTATCGTCATATTCGACATATCTGAACGCTATTGATCGCCAATCTGATGTGTCTTATAACCACCTTTGTATTGTTGCATTTATGTGGGCAGTTTGATGACAATTTGCAATATACAAAGCTACTTTGGTGTTTACCATCAATCTTTCGTCAACGCTGTTCACAGATCTGCTCGCTGTTTACCAGCATTTTGTTAAGTAATCTGTTAATCGGTATTGGTGAATTTTTGTTGGAATTGTGCGCGTAATATTTTCAGCGTCAAAGTCTGTTTCACATCTGCAACCTTTTGACAAACAGAATTTGTTGTCAATATTTGTCCCTTGTCAGAAATTGTTATTGGAGTATATATTTTTGGCATTAAGTCTGTTAAATTATAATAATTACGGTTATTATAAATTATAATAATTCAGTTATTTGTACATGTTTCTGTGTTTTATAAATAAATTTCGACGAAATATTTCAAATCACACTCTTTTATATAAAATTGCGTAACACAGACATGTATGCCATCGATGTTTTCACAATCTGTAAATGGAATATGCTCTAAAAATAATATCAAAAAGAAATATCAAAAAAATATAAAATATAGATATGTGACTCACACTCGTAAACGTATTCAGTGATAATATGACAAATTTACCAGCAGTCAACATCAATGGTTTTTCCGTTCGAACCATACAAATGCTGATTAACTTTATATGCGATGGTGGATGATTGTACCAATCGGAATTATAAAATGCCTCGCGTAATCCGGTACTCTGGATGAAATAAACAATGCTATTGCAAGATTACATTTATCTTACTTTGTAAATAGTTGAAATAATTGTGTTTCAGTTGTTTTAAACAAATATAGAGTTGCCAAAGGAGAGTTGCCAAATGCATATTACTTAAGGTATCTTTGGTTATATTTTGCATTTGGTACCTTTTGGAATGCAAATAAAAGTTGGAAATTGTAGCTTGATATTTAAGGCACCTATTATTACATGTTAAACCTTTCACTAATAACAAATTAATGAATTATAAGTTCTTCTGTAACATACTACAAAAGGTACGATTTAGCAACCGGTCGCCTAAATCGTACCTATGTCTTCTAAATCGTATTTCCTCAAAAAATATTAAATTTATGGATCAAATAATTAAAAATATAAGATTAATAAAAGAAATCACAAATTAATACCTGTTTTATTTATAATTTATTAATGAAATATTTAAAAATTAAAAAATAATAGTAAAAATTAATACAGGGTGTCCCAGAATTGTGGCATAAATTTTCGTGAGCAGGTAGAGCGAACAAAACTGAATCGAAAAGTTCTCTACCATTTTGCAATTTTCGCAATAGTTAACGAGATATTAATGATTAAAAATCGCCGTATTAGTCCTGCCTACCGCCGAATACAAGCGAGATACGACCGCCCAGCGTCATTGTTACCAAAACCGCGAGGAGTTGTTTTCTACAAATGGCAAAAAACAGGGGGAATCTCAGTTCAAAACCGTCGCTTTAGGTATTGCCGCGTGTAGTAAACAACTCTTCGCGATCTTGGTAACAATGACGCTAGGCGGTCGTATCTCACTGCGCGCTTGTATTTGGCGGAGGGCTGGGCTAATACGGCGATTTTTAATTATTAATATCTCGTTAACTATTGCAAAAATTGCAAAATGGTANAGAACTTTTCGACTCAGTTTCGTCCGCTCTACCTGCTCACGAAAATTTATGCCACAATTCTGGGACACCCTGTATAATGAAAAGTTTAGGATAACAAAATAAAACTTGGTTGAATATATTTTTGCAATTAATATATATATTTTTATTTAGATTAATTAGTTTTATTATAACAAATTTTCAGTGTTAGATTGATATTATTGTAGCGGTACGATTTAAGAAACGAGATAGATTTTATAAAAATGTTAATTATGTAATTTTTACAATTATAAATATGTATAGATATACTATGAATGTAAGATACTTTAAAATAACCTTCTTTTAAAAAAATATAAAATTTCAATGAAAAATGACATGATTACATAATTATCAGCTTTATAAAGTACTCAAAAATTTACATCAGCTGTATCTGATTTTTTAAAATGCTGATAGCAAGTACAAAATAAGANATAACATGTTAATTTTTTGTTTATATTACTCATTTCTCATTTACTTCATATT
>JAJVSH010000364.1:12159-27467 GCA_021460005.1 Tetramorium alpestre | reverse complement strand
GAAGACGTGAGAGCGGCGTGAAAGCGGCAATGGCAGCAGGAGCAGCGAGCCCCCGTCCACGTCTCCCGCACCGCGCTGTCTATCCCTTCTTCCAATTTTTAACAATGAATAACTCAATAACTATTGCGAATTTTGTAAAATGGTATAGGACTTTTCTTCTCGGTTTGATCCGATCTACCACCAACTTTTGTGTGATCCTCTTTATTTCGGACACCCTGTATATATATATATGTAATTAAAATGAATAAAAATTTAGTATGGATAATGAGATACAAATTTTATATTTTAGCATCTATTTCACTGAGATATTTTAAATTATTTAATGACATAAGTATTTTAATGCCAAAATAAATTATCATATTTTTCATAATTACCTCAGTAATAAGACATTCACTTATGTAACAATAAGCGAGAATTGTACTAATTACGCAGCATATATATAAGATGAAAGCTATGACATTAGTATTGTCGCCATATTCCGAATTCTGAAATATAATTTAATTGAAATATGATTTATATAAAAATTAGTATGGACACTAATTAATTTATAAAAACGCTATTTATATTTATTGCTACGCGCATTTATTGATAGCCAATTTTCAAGTTTGATAAACGATGACCAACTTGAAGAAAAAAATGTTAAATTTAAGAATTTAATGTTTTTACCAATTAAGATATATAGCACTTAAAATAACTTAAATAACTTATTATAAATAATGTTTTATTTGTCAACATTTTCCTTCGCGGATTGTGAAGTAAATAATCTTCCGATCTTCAAATTATGAAACTCACTGTAATCATATGATACATAGTGAAACAGAGCAAGAGTAAAGTGCCCAGAGTTTGCTGTAGGCATATTAAATTGAAATTGTTCTCTATGATTTCCGCTAATCTGGAATCGCGATGCATTGTTAAAATACGATCGCGTTATTTTTTCTACATTAAGATAATAGCTAATAGCTTGTCATAATCTATAAGGAGTAACATATTATAGGAATGCTTTTCAAATAATTATAACGTTACGTATTTACATGTATGGTATAATAAATTGGATAGGACTTACGTTATTAGATGGCGATGTCTCAATATGATATTACTGATATGATGGTGACAGTTCTTACGGTCTTTTAGCAAATTGTCGATTTTGAATGATAAAGCGGCAAACTGGCCGCAAATATGAAGAGTCATGCTGAGTATGAGAGCGTCCGGTCCAGCGTAACCGCATACTATAATTGGTATCGCTAGCGCCAGGTAGAGACACATGCATATATACGTAGGCATGTCCTTAATCTCAAAGAAGGGATGAACCGGATACGGTAATATATACGTGAAATTATCGGTCCCCACTATACACATCAGGTTACATTTAATTTCCCATCGCCCTTATTTTACATTTATCCAACTGTAGCCTAATTGAAATATGCGTCATCGATCAAATTTCAAAAGAGAGAACCAATTGCAAGTAACATTGCAGTATCTTTTTCTACAAACTTACTTTTCATTAATGTATAAATAGATTTAAAATATTCAAGTATTCAAGACGAAAAAAGAGTAAGAGAGTTATAGCGGCGTAATATACGATCTTATTGAAATAAATGACAGAATGTACTGTATTACTTACCCTAATAGCCAAATGCTAGCAGAATGCTGGCAATATGCCAGCATACGAAGCATGAATATTGAGCAGATTCCTGTCCACTGCGTCCGCATTAAGCTTATTTTCTGGCAGTACTATTTGCTATATATTTGCTGCCACAACATGACAACAGAAACGCAGCAGAAATGAAGCATGGCGTGCTGCACAAAGTAACGTTAAAAATGCAGCTAATATTAAACAAAGTCTGCAATATCAATTATCGACTGTAAATGAGGAACAGAAATCGAGCATGATCTGCTGTTACGATATATTGTGCTAGCATATAATGCTTGAAATTTATTCTATTCATGCTGGTAAGCTGTACCTAATTTTTGCTGCATTTCTGCCATCATATCATATTGCAGACTTTATTACATTTCTGTTTCATTTCTAAGCGCATTATCTGATGCGCTTCACTACTGTAAAAATTATCATAGCATAACTTGTAGTATACAATTTGCAAGCTCTATCTTTAGCAAACTTGGCTATTAGGGTAATTATTCACCCAAAGAAAAATAATTTTGATATACTCGTACATAGAATTCTCTAAATCTTAGAGGATTTTACTCTTATATTGACTTCAAAAAGATTCCTCTAAAATCAAGAGAAAAATAGTATAAACAAGAGTATTTAAGATAGAAAAAAGTATTTTTCATTTTATGGAAAGAGGAATATGTTTGCTGACTAAAATAGCTTAGAATATGAGATTATAGAAAAAAATCACTTTGAACGTAAAATATTTTTTTTGGGTGGTTCATACTTTTAAAGAAATGATTAAATTTTTATTCCCGTCGCTAAATCTCGATATTTAAAAATATTAAGTTGGAGCACAACATGTCTACCAAGAACATTCCGCTTTGGAAGCGCAAATAATGACTTGACAGACACGACAAATAATGCTTTTTAAGCTACTATTATGAAATATAGCTCTAAATCTTACACGTTAAAACGTATAATTACACTTACATGTACTCCAATTTTCGAAAAATTTTCTGAGATAATATAGGATAGCTGCTAACCCTGCCAAGAACGTCGAAAACTTCACAAATATGACCGCAAACTCGTTATAATTTAGATATGCCATTTTCTCCCGAACAGTATCGTACATTTCGATCGAGAAATCGATCTCGATGCTTTTCAGAAACTTGTCCATTATTTTGCACTTCCGTCTGCACATTAACATTTTTCCCAATATCATCGTAAACAGAACGTTGTCATTTAAATTTTCCACGATGAGATCCAGATGGCCGGCATGCTCGATCAGATGGCGCACTGCCATGGTACAGTAAATTAGCATGTACGTGGTAAATAATAAGAATAGAGGCTGATTCACCTTGCACGGCCATAACCCCAAAAAGGTCATGAACCGTCTGTTCCAAATTATTATGCCTGTCGCTCGAGTGAGATCCGCCGGCTGAAAATGAAATATCGAGTTGCTCAGGAGTTCGTTAGTTCCTTCAGGAATAATGGCGATATTCTTTGTATTATATGCCGAATACCTGCATGACTTTCTCAACTTCGACACGAGTCAAAGGCATGCAGCAGACTGGCAATAAATGCACCGTGTTAGCTTCCAGGTAAACTTTCCCGGCTAAATGCCGGGAAATGTAGAGGAATGCTAATCATGCAAAATGAATGTCATACATCAATTTTCTTTTGCAAAATTAATAAGCCAGTCGCGCATATCTCTTCTCGTTGTCTCCTTACATGCGATATCAGAGGCGGAATCGCAAAAGAATTTCGCCAAAAATATTGCAGACATATCGTAATTATAGCTCTCCTCGAAGTTCTCTTATTTCTAAGGAATTTTTTTGACGTGCTTCGACATGCAATAATTTTCTTTCACTGTAGTTATTCGCCAGATGTTACTTTCTGAATACAAAAAAAGATAAAGAAGCATCGTTTTTGTTCGTATAACGTATCATATTCATTCGTATTGAAAACTATACGATCCAAATGCTTGGAAAATATAGTTGTTCAGTATGCAACTACCCTAATATTAAACAACCAAAGTAGAGTTTGCAAATTATACGCTGCAAATTATGTGAAGTACTATCTTCCTATTAAATAATGTGCTTAGAAATGAAACAGAAATGTAATAAAGTCTGCAATATGATATGATGGCAGAAATGCAGTAAAAATTCGGCACGGCTTACCAGCACGAATAGAATAAATTTCAAGCATTATATGCTGGTATAATATATCGTAACAGCAGATATACTTGATTTCTGCTCCTCATCTGCTGTCGATAATTGATATTTCAGACTTTGTTTAATATTAGCTACATTTTTAACGTTACTTTGTACAGCACGCCATGCTTCATTTCTGCTGCGTTTCTGTTGTCATGTTGTGGCAGCAAATATAGCAAATAGTACTGCCAGAAAATAAGCTTAATGCGAATAGGAATCTGGTTAATATTTATGCTTCGTATGCTGGCATATTGCAATCATTCTGCTACCATTTGACTATTAGGGTAGCTAGGATTAAATTTTACAAGTGATAAATTTGCGTGTGGATGTAAGCGATAAAATATACCTGTGTGTGTTTTAAGTTACATAAACTTACTTCACTTGATAACGTGCATATATTATATATGTATATACATATATGTATATGTGTATTATATTGTAATATTTAGTCCTAGCAAGTTGCATACTAAACAACTATGTCTTCCAAGCATTTGGATAGTGTAATTTTCAATACAAATAAATATGATACGTTATATAAACGAAAACGATGCTTCTTTATATTTTTTTGTATTCAGAAAGTAACATCTGGCGAATAGCTAGTAAAAGGAAATTATTGCATGACGAAGCATGTCAAAAAAAATTTCTTGGAAATAAGAGAACATTCGAGAAAAACTATAATTACGGTATGTCTGCGATATTTTTGGCGAAATTCTTTTATAGTAATAATTAGGAATATTTATCACTAATTAGAGTAAAGTCACCAATATCGGTACACCAGTTTGTTTTTTAACAATATTTCTTAAACAAAAGCTAAAAGTAAAAGTTTGTAAATAGCACAAATTAGAAAGTGACTTCTATCAAATGATATAGTAGTCATTATAATATTATTTTGATCGTATTTTGTATATAATTAATATTTTCGCAACACATGTCAAATGAGTGTCTGAGAAATTGGGCTCCAAAATCTAAGGGATCTATGTTACTGTACCTTTTATTCTCACTGAAAAATGTATCGTTGTACAGCGATTTTATTTTTTAAACCGTATTATGAGAAAAAAGAATATGAAAGAGAAAAAAATAAATAAATTATTTAACTAAGTAGTAAAATATATATTTTTATATATTAAACAACTAATTTGATAAAATTAGAACATTTTGAGAATAAAAGCAATTTTAAACGTATGATCTGTTCTTACGAAGAAATGTAGACCTCTTAACGCTAACAGGAGCAATTTTATATTTAAAACTGCACTACGAGGCAAATATAACAGATACATATATAAATAAAACAGTTTTAGGAAGTTACAAATATATAAAATGATGTAATATATCAATAATACATTCCTTATTGTTTAAACTATCCAATTTGTAAGAGAAAATCGTGCAAATTTTATTTTCACTTTTGAAGAATTCGTTTTTATCAGATTTTATATTGAAAAAGGCCATGAATGTATAAATTATGGGTTTTTATATTGTGTTCACATTGATTCTTTCATACTCATCAGGTTATGGACCCAGCACGCTTCCACTGCGCCCATTAAAAAAAAAAGTGCATAAAAAGTTTTTTTTGGTTAACTGAGCGTGATTACAAAAAGGCAACAATGGCGGAATAGGGCAGGATGGACATGCCACATTTCGAGAAGCTAAATGGAAATAATTTTTCTCTGTGGAAACTGGCTATGGTGCAATACTTTAAGATATATGGCTTTGTGAAGTATGTTGATGGCAGTACAGAGAGTACTAACAGGACCGGAAAATCTCGAAGTCTGGGATAAAGCAGACGGCAGAACACAATTAGTAATCTTGTCGACCAATGAGTCAGACCAATTGACTTTTATATCAGCGTGCAGTATAGCGGCTCGTATGTGGTCAAATTTAAGAGCGGTGTATGAACGAACGGATGAGGCAAGTAAATTAGAGGCGAATTGAGCATATCATGGCTATGTTTATAACGACGGACCAATGGCAGTACATATAGCAACAGTGGAAAATTTAGCGACAAAATGTAGCCAATGTGAAGATTCAAAGTCTGATATGGATATTATTACAAAGTTGCTTGATAGAATTCCAGTAGAATATTCTACGGTGCATATTGCTATGTCATTAGCGGACACAGATAGACAAAATCTAGATACAGTCAAGAGGCTGCTACTTAGCAAAGAACTCAGGCTCGGTCAGGTAAATAAAGATAGCGGAGAAGCTTTGCATGTTAAGAAAGACAAGAAGACTAAAAATTCGAAATTAGCAAATGATTGTCAGTCCAAGAATAAAAAGACTAAGCTCTGTTATGGTTGCGGTGAGGCTGGTCATTTCAAGCGAGATTGTCCAAAACATAAGGATCACAAGCACGACAATAAAAGCAAGAATAATCAAAAGCACGATAATACAGACACTAATACAGGCAATGTAAGTAATGCTTGTTTTAATTGTCTCGAGGCAGCTATGAGTGGAGATAAAGTTTTGGCTGATAGTGGAGCATCGTGCCACATGATCAATAATATGGTTTGGTTCATTGATTTCGAGAAGAAAACGGAGACCTTGAATTTGGCTGGTAAGAATAAATTAAATTCAACTGGAAGAGGAAAAGTTGCAGCATGCAACAATCGATGGGAGCCAGTATATTTCAAGAATGCCATGTACTTGCCTGAATTACGAAGGAACTTGGTTAGTGTAGGTACTGCTGAATTGGTGCAGAAGTAAAAATTGATCAAGGAAATTCTATCTCGATGACCAATTAAAAATGGAAGCACAACTAACCGAAAATAATTTATATGAGTTAAGACGGCCACCAACAGCGGAAGGTAATGCAGCAGAAACTGATTTGAGAACATGGCATGAGCGCCTCGGATATCCATGTTTGAAGAGAATGCGTGAATTGGCTAGCGCAGATTAGACATCGTCATTCCTCAGGAAACTAAGTTGTTTTGTGAATGTATATTTGGCAAGTCATCCAAGAAACCATTCAAGAAAGGTGAGCGGCGCAATTATTTGGCTGGAGAATTTTTACACTCAGATGTCAATGGCCTGATGTCCGTCGCATCGTATAATGGAAACAGATGGTTTGTGACATTTATAGATGATACTACAGGAATAACATTCGTATTTTTTATGAAGACCAAGGATAAAGTTTTCGACAAATTCAAGATTGTACACAACTTAATCCAGACGCATTTAGGTCGACAGATAAAAGTGTTGAGAAGCGATAATGGTCGTGAGTTCATCAACGGCAGAATGAGATCATTTATGGAAGAGCGTGGAATTGATCATCAGACAACTGCACCCCATACATCTGAACAAAATGGGGTGGCAGAACGCAAGAATCGCACTTTGGCAGAATCAACCAGATCAATGTTGTTTGCGAAGGATTTACTACAGTAATTATGGGCTAAAGCTATTTTAACGGCAACTTATCTAAGTAACAGACAACCAAGTGTCAGGTCTGATCGAGAATCATATGAGTTATGATTTGGACGTAAGCCAGAATTAAATCATCTGCGCATTTTCGATTCCTGGGCATATGAACATGTATCAGATAGTCAAAGGAAGAAATGGCAGAAGAAGGCTAGAAAACTAATGATGGTCGGAGAGCAACAGTACAAATTATCGGTTACTCGACACGGAAACAAAGAAGATTACAATTTCAAGACACGTTGATTTTAATAAAGAAACGACTGAAAAAGAGAAGTCAAAGAAGTATTGGATATGCCTATTCCAACTTCGTTCAAAAATCAAGAAATTTGCTCGGTACGAGTCTCATTATATTGAATTGGATGAACCGCAGAAC
This sequence comes from Tetramorium alpestre, assembly GCA_021460005.1. NCBI lineage: Eukaryota > Metazoa > Arthropoda > Insecta > Hymenoptera > Formicidae > Tetramorium > Tetramorium alpestre. The sequence goes on along the minus strand of JAJVSH010000364.1, from coordinate 19,858 downwards.
GTAGAGGAAGCTTTGGCAGGAACAGAGACCAAAAAATGGCAGACAATCATTGATGATGAGATGGCAGCGATGGAAAATAATAATACTTGGATATCAGATAACTTACCAAAAGGGTGCAAGGCTGTAACGTCAAAAATTGTATTCAAGAAGAAATTGAATAATTTGGGACAAGTGGAAAGATACAAAGCCAGATTGGTGGCTAGAGGATTTACACAGCGTTCAGGAATTGATTATACAGAAACATTTGCACCGGTGATTAGGTATGAGTCTGTTCGAGTACTATTGTCATTAGCTGTAAAGGAAAATTGGGATATTGTGTAATTCAACATAAAGACTGCGTTCTTGAATGGTGACCTTGAAAAAGAGATTTACATGGAGTTACTTACCTATATAGCGAAGAAAGGAAAGGTCTAACAACCTTTTGTTAGATTGATTAAATCAATCTATGGACTTAAGCAGTCCATCCAGACAATGGAACAAGAAGTTCGACAAATTTCTGAAGCAATTCGAGTTCAAGGAAAGCAGCACAGGCAAATGCGTCTACACGGGTAAAGTTGAAAATTCACAAGTCGTTTTGGCTCTATATGTAGATGATGGGCTGCTAACGTCAACGGATCTAAATGCATTATTGCAAGTGATAGTTCGGCTCAAGAATGAATTTGAAGTAACTGTCGGTAGCAATCAATATTTTGTTGGACTAGAGTTAAAGCGTTATCGTTTTAAAAGGAAGCTGTTTATTGGACAATCAAATTACTTAAAGCATGTGATCGATAAGTTTAACATGACAGATGCAAAATCTATAGCTACTCCTGCAGAATACAATACTCATTTGTCAACGGAAATGAGTAAAGATACTCTGGAAATAATTGTTCCATACCATGAAGTTGTCGGTTCACTGATATTTGCCGCATGCCTTACACGGCCTAACATAATGTATGCAGTTGTGAGTCGTTACTTGAGCAATCCTGGTCGTGATCACTGGTTAGCAGTCAAAAAAATTCTACGATACATAAAAGGATTGACTACGGAATCATTTATGATGGCTCGAGAGATACCAAATTAATAGGATTTACTGATACAGACTATGCAGGTGATCCGGATACAAGAAGATCGACTAGGATATATCTTCACTATTTGCGGCGGACCAGTTTCTTGGATGTCTCAACGGCAGAAGGTAGTGGCTATATCCACTACGGAAGCTAAATACATTGCGGCCAGTGATGCAACAAAGGAAGTTATTTGGCTGAGACACCTTCTTGAATCGGTGGGAGCTGTCAGTAATCCAACAATGATGAAGGTGGACAACCGAGGAGCTATTAAATTAATAAAGAACCTGGAGTTCCACAAGAAGACAAAACATATAGACGTCAGGTTTCATTTCATTCGGGAGAAATATGATGAAGGACAAATTGAGGTCTCATATGTGCCATCTTCGGATCAATTGGCCGACATAGTGACCAAAGCATCTTCGAAGGAATTATTTCTTAAATTACGTAGTCTGTTACAGATAGAGGACGTCGAGAAGTTCTCAACTGGTGAGAGTGTTGAGAAAGGCTAGTTTTCGAACTTCGCGCTTATTATCGCGCTTCGTGGTGCAGCTAATGCGAGCTGACATAGATGCACGAGCTAGAGGGCACACACATCTTTCTTTTTGGCTTCCCTGTTCTGTTCTAGATGATATATGCTTATATACACACACTGATTTCACAGTGGTAAAGACTGCTTTTTGTATCTTCCGTTCATTTTCCGATATATGCAGCAAATAAAGCCTTTCTTAAAAGTAACCTGTGTTCACATTGATTCTTTCATACTCATCAAATTTAATAAAGATTGATCATTTTTCCATATTTTTTAAATAAAAACAAATGCCAAGTTTTAAGCGTGAAACAATATTATCGCTAAATATAATATTGTATGTAAGCAGTGTAATATATATGATATTATTAAAAGGTGAAATGATTTATATCTCAAATCTCATTTAAAAGTAAAATAAGTCCATCCATTTAGCCGTCTGTTTATTACTGGCTTCTCTTACGATTGACGATCGAATTTTCCGTCGTGACGTTCTCGTAGACGTTCCTCGTGCGATGCTTTCCCATTGTATAAAGCGCCTTATCCCACATTTACACTAACGACAAAAGCATCCGCAAAGCGTCCTCGGAGACGTAAACATTTGAAGAATGGGTGCTCTTCTCGAGAGAGCATATTCCTCCGTTCCACGGCTAAGCACTCGTGGGATCGAGAACCAATGGATGACTCGTGCGAAAGTCGAGAGAGAGAAGAAAACCAATATTTTGGTCAATATACGTGTGTGATAGCTCATAATCCGAGATGAATATTGACATGTAATATTGCGTTCGACACGAATTAATTATCCAACTCGTAGAACAATTATTTCGCGGATTACGAAAGAAAAAATTTTTATCGACATCGCGTTTTTATTTTTATTTATTTTTTAAATTCTCTTTTCGATAAACTTATTAATTTTCGTTTGTACGTAGTTATCCCAACAAAGACTTGTTAACACGTTAGCGCTTTTAGAAGTAGCTTTGAACGTAGTATATACGTTCATGCAATTTACGTTAACGGGACTCAGCGTTGCATTTTACCGGTTATTTCTAACGATGAAAGGGAAACGAGCTGTATCAAGTTGCGTCTTGCCGCGACGTAATCGACTAGGAAAATTCAGTTAGCGAAGATCGCAACTCGAGAAGAGATCGATTTCTCTTCTAAACTAAATCAAGGGAACTCAAAACCGCTATAACAAAGCACCTCGCGATCGAATGTTGCCAATATGATATTTCAATTAAGGCTCTCGCTCCAGAGATGTTTTTATCTTTAATAATATTTTGCATTTATACATGCTAAAAAGCGAAAGATGTGTAATATATGCTTTCCCTACGGTGATCATCTGTTTTATATTGCAAAGGACAGTTCTTTAATTTAGTGTCCTTTAGATTTATTTTTTTCTTGAAAACTCACTTTTGCTCTTTAGTCTTATAAAACATCCTACATTTCAGTCTTTATCACCTTTGTGTATTTTGTGCAATGTTTAAATAAAGGTGTGTTTTTTTATTATACATATCTAATTGTTTTAGTTAACAAAATTTTACTTTTTTTCATATAAGTATATATTCAGGGAAAGTTATTAATAATAATAATAAATTTACATTGCACTTGTTTGCGGAAGAATTTTTCTCAAAGAAATATGGTCACCGAAGCTTTCCTTGTTGCAGCCAATTTGCCAGTCTGAATTTCCCATTCTGTTGATTTTTAGATTGACAGAGGCGCACCGGCCATTCGGGCGATCAGGAAGATCAAGTACTTCGTGGCTCGCAGAAAGTTTCAACAGGCTCGGAAACCGTACGACGTCCGTGACATCATCGAGCAATACAGCCAAGGTCACCTAAATATGATGGTGCGGATTAAGGTGAATCCTCCATCCGGAATATACATCCGCCACTTTGAAGATTATCATTTAATAGAGACAGCCGGTTACTTTGGAGTACGTCATGCCGTTCGTGAAGAATCGACGAATCACTGTGGCTCTCGGATCTTCGAATCACTCCGAGTCATACGCCGTACATTCGATGAGTTAATGATACACGACAGAATAAACCTGTCTCCCGTGAATAAGCCGTAATTGCTCTTATTTGACAGATTACCGAGCGATCGCCATTAGCGAATCCCGTGTTTAATCGGCCGTGCGATTGTCGACGACCAGTCCGACACGCAATATCGGAGGGCATGTCGCGCGAAATTCGTGTCGGTTTATGGGACAATGTAGCCGTCGGCGCAAAACAACCGTCGGTTGATCGGGAAATGGTCGTCGCGGTTCAGGTCTACATTTATTGGGCGCCAGAGATCGATCTCACGTACACATACACAGGATCATTAATACTTTAACGCATTTCGATGCTCATTCAGGACGCTTTCGGTGACGCTTTATGTGAGAAATTCATATACTTTATATGTACGGAGTAAACAAGAATAGATCCATGAAAGTTTATTTGGAACGTGCAATTTAATATTAATTGCTGAATATAGCATATTAAATAAATGGCTAAACGTGTCAATATTGTACGATATATTGAAGCTATTTAAAATTACAAATGTATCTTTGTTTAAAGTTTTATATTAAATTACTGCGTATAAAAAGAATACATCAAATTTGTTTGGCATTATGAGAAACGTGCGACAAAAAATAGTTTAAATGTATTTTATTTTAAGAAGATAAATCGTTTTGCCTATTGATTTTGCAATTATAATTAAATAGAGTAGAGTCGCCAATACTGGCATAGACCTTCTAAAGCGGCACCCCCTTATTTCTCGGAAACTAAACATTGCATTGTATGAATACCGTTTAAAACATAATCTGCTTAGGTAATCAAAGATACAAAAACCCATAATTTATACATTCATAGCTTTTTTCTATATAAAATCTGATAAAAACGAATTCTTCAAAAGTGAAAATAAAATTTGAACGATATTCTCTTACAAGTTGGATAGTTTAAGCAATAAGGAATGTATTATTGATAATATTAAATCATTTTATATATTTGTAGCTTCCTAAAACTGTTTTATTTATATATGTATCTGTTATATTTGCCTCGTAGTGCAGTTTTAAACATAAAATTGCTTTTGTAGCTCTAAGTGTTCTACATTTCTTCGTGAGAACAGATCATAGGTTTAAAATTGCTTTTATTTTCAAAATGTTCTGTTCTAACTTTCTAATTTTATAAAATTAGTTGTTTACCCATTAACGCCCAAATACACTGAAATTTTAGTTCAACTTTGATCTGACAATACTCGAATAAAAATAATTAAAATTATTCTAAACGTACCTATTAGGGGATTTTCGGGTCTGCTCTTTCCGAATATGACACTTAGAAGCTCGTGAAATTGCATTTAACAGTGAAATTTTCGTATTTAAACAAAAAGCGCACGATTTTTGACGTCATTTTTTTCAAAAAAACTTGAATTTCAGTACTGAAACATTTTTTCATANAGTTAAAAGTTATTAAGATCGTGCACTCGAAACTTGAACTATGAAAATAGGACGGTTAGGAAATTTTTTTGCAACATGTCGGATCCAATATGGCGGTTCAAATCATAACAATTTCAAAATCTTGGAGTTTCTTCGTTGGAAAAAATGAAGTAGTATTTAAATCATCAAAATTTGAATCAATCAAAAAATTAGATTTTTATCTTTTATATGGATAATTGATCATGAATTGGATAAAAGATTACAAAATGGCGAATCCAAGATGGCGGACGTCAAAATCAAATTTTCGTGATATCAGGATAAAAATGCTCTTATGGGGGTTTTCGTGGTCGCTGATTTTGAATCTGACATTATTTTCGCATAATTCAAGATGGCGGATCCAAGATAGCGGACAATGGAAATTTTGTGATTACCATATGAAAACACTTGTCAACGAATTTTTCGGCGAATGATTTCTTTTATTCTCATGTTTATTATCCTTTTTCCATCAAAAGTAAAAAAAATACAAAATACTATAGAAAACAAAAAATACAAAATACTATAGAAAACAAAAAAATACAAAATACTATAGAAAACAAAAACAAATACAAAATACTATAGAAAAAAAAACAAATGATTCTCCATTATTGTCTACCTCCTCGTAATGAGAATTGGGAAACATCGAAAAGTATTCGATGGCAAAAGGATAATAAACATGAAAATAAAAACAAATCATTCGCCGAAAAATTCATTGACAAGTGTTTTCATATGGTAATCACAAAATTTCAATTCCATTGTCCGCTATCTTGGATCCGCCATCTTGAATTATGCGAAAATAATGTCAGATTCAAAATCAGCGACCACGAAAACCCCCATAAGAGCATTTTTATCCTGATATCACGAAAATTTGATTTNGACGTCCGCCATCTTGGATTCGCCATTTTGTAATCTTTTATCCAATTTATGATCAATTATCCATATAAAAGATAAAAATCTAATTTTTTGATGATTCAAGTATTACTTCATGTTTTCCAACGAAGAAACTCCAAGATTTTGAAATTTTTATGATTTGAANCGCCATATTGGATCCGANATGTTGCGAAAAAATTTCCTAACCGTCCTATTTTATAGTTCAAGTTTCGAGTGCACGATCTTAATAACTTTTAACTGTATGAAAAAATGTTTCAGTACAGAAATTCAAGTTTTTTTGAAAAAAATGACGTCAAAAAATCATGCGCTTTTTGTTTAAATACAAAAATTTCACTGTTAAATGCAATTTCACGAGCTTCTAAGTATTCGGAAAGAGCAGATCCGAAAACTCCCTAATAGGTACGTTTAGAATAATTTTAATTATTTTTATTCGAGTACTGTCAGATCAAAGTTGAAGTAAAATTTCAGTGCATTTGGGCGTTAATGGGTTAATATATAAAAATATATTTTACTACTTAGTTAAATAATAATTTATTTATTTTTTCTCTTTCATTTTTCTTTTTTCTCATAATACGGTTTAAAACATAAAATCGCTGTACAACGATATATTTCTCAGTGAGAATAAAAGATATAGTAACATAGATCTTATCACCAGATAATATCACCAAAGTTGGCAAGTTTTACCTCACTTATTGTAACCTTAAGTACGTGTTCCAGTTTTAGAGCTCAATTTCTCACACTCTTTTTGATATATGTTGCGAAAATATTAATTATGTACAAAATACGAAATAGTATTATAATGACTACTATATTATTTGATAGAAGACACTTTCTACTTTATATTTCTGCTATCAAATTTTTATTTTTAGTTTTTGTTTAAGAAATATTGTTAAAGAACAAACTGGTGTATCAGTATTGGTAACTTTACTCTATTATACTTTTAATTACTCTCTTGTTGTACAAGACACTTCCGCAGCATACACATCAATACGTAAGGTTGCCTATCTGCCTGGCGGCAGGGGCATGCTTTACTGTGCTTTATTCTGCCCGCAGAATAAAGTCAAAATCGCAAATTCGGCAAAATGCGATTTATTAAATTTTACAACTGTACACTATACCAGTGCTAAAAGCCCATTTCCCTCTCTTCACTCTTCGCCAAACTTCCATTTTGACTTTATTCTGCGAGTGCAGTAAATGCATGCTCCTGCGACTCAACGTATCGATGTGTATGTTGTGAAAGTACAATAAGAAAGTATAATTAAAGTATAATTGCAAAATCAATAGGCAAAACGATTTATCTTTTTAAATTAAAATACATTTAAATTATTGTTTTTACTCGTTTTTGTCGCACGTTTTTCATAATGCACGTCCCAAACAAATTTGATGTATCCTTTATATTTTTCATACGCAGTAATTTAATATGAAACTTTAAATAAAGATATATTTGTGATTTTAAACAGCTTTAATGTATCATACAATATTGATAAGTTTATCCATTTATTTGATATATTATGTTTACCAATTAATGTTAAATTGCATTAAATGATGTTTGTCGCTGATAATCATTTGCGCTTGAACAACAGATCGATTTCTATCGTTCGATGATTGCTGCGGCAAGAATGTGCGACGTTAAAAAGCCAGCAAAGACAGAACGTCAATCACGGTAAACTCAACTTTTGTGAGCACACTGTCTTTTGTTTGCCGAAGAAGCTTCGGTACTTCGCGATGAGCGAATATAGAGTTCTATTATGTATCGAGAAGATCGATAACATCCTCGAGCTCGGG
>JAJVSH010000363.1:25667-36225 GCA_021460005.1 Tetramorium alpestre | reverse complement strand
GCAACTAATGCAGCGGAATGACACGGACATGATAATATTAATACATTTTTACTCATTGCTCGAAGCTTTGTGCTAAATGATGAGTATTTGCATGTCATGACGGATGCATTGTCGCATGACAAACCAACAATATTTAAAAATGGAATTTGTAATTTCCACGTTTCATTTTTAAAAGCTTTAAATAATTTTTCCGCGCTACTATCTTTCGCATCAATGTCAATCAATTTGACTAATTGCGAGCGAATATCTAATGTTTCAGGATCAACAAACCGCACGAGAAACGTCATCCATTTCTGATTAGAAATGTCTGACGTTTCATCAATAAAAATAGTAAATTTACAATTTTGAATTATTTTTACTAAACGATTTGTTTCGACTGGAGCTAACACGTTCGAAATAATTTTTTGACATTTAACCCGACTCATAGTTATACTTTGTAACATTTCAGAACCTTCTCCTATTAATTGAAATAACGAGAGAATGTCTGTTACGTTTTTATATGAAATATTTTTTTCGACTATAAGCGCAGCGTATCGAATTTCTGCTACTTTCTTTCGTTTATCAAATGATAAAAGTGATTCATCGGCTACAAAGTTTTGGTCCGATTCCTCTCTTTCTATATTATTTCGTGCAGCAGTTGTTATATGTGCTGCGGATTCTGCGTGACGATAAATATGTGACAAATAAGCTGTTATACTTTGATCACAAAACAAGCAAAAACACATTTTTTCATCCAATGATTCGCGTAACCATGGTTTAAATTGTTCGATATCCAACCATTGTTTTCTAAATTTTCTTGGGTTAGAAATATTTTCTTTTACATTTACGTTGTCATTTATTTCATCAGATGTAGATTTTACATTATTCTTGTGACACACAGAATCCGCATGTCTTGAAATGCGCGTGTTGCAAGAAAAATCTTNATTACATATTGTACAATGAAAAAAATTATCATTAGACGGAACTTTCCGTACCCAAGACTTATATCGATCATCATTAAGCCAAGCTTCTACGAAGCTTCGCTTACACTTTTTTGTTAATGGCTCGCACATTTCAATTATAAATATTTTCTTGAAATATTAAAATATATATATATATATATTTCAAGACTAAAAGATAATAAAATATGATATGAAAATAGATATGAAGAGAAACTCACAGTCCGCTTCAGCTTTACTTTCCTTAACTTTATTCACGACAAGGCAAGAAAAGTGTTCTTATCTGACGAAAATTTTATACACGTTCGTCAACAGACGCGGCTCATTCGTTTCTGAGTGATTCGCGTTCGAGAATATAATAGTTTAGAATCCGAGAAAGTGTTTTTCAAATGTTTTGAGTGAGACAGACGAAAAGGACGCTCGATGCCGCTGTATCGCGGCGCGTCCTTTTCGTCTGTCTTACTCAAAACATTTGAAAAACACTACACGTATATATATACGCGGATCCCCACTACTATATCCTCGGTTGTGTTTCCATTTTATTTAGTTTACCACAGTTCGACCACAGAAGCGGACGTTATGGCGAACAATTCGTCTCGTAAGTAATACATCAAATTATTTTTCTTTCTTTACTAAAAAANATACTTTTCTACATTTTTTTTTACATATTTAATATAAATGTTTTCGTAATAATTAATCGTTGTTGCAATATAACTCAAATACTGTAACATTGACATGTATAAAATACTTTTCTGTTAATACGTAATATTAAGCATTAATGAGTAATATAGTAAGGTCACGACAAAGATAAACTTTTAAAATATTTAACTTTTTAAAATATTTAAGGACATATATACATATAATGTATATTATTTATTAATTTATATTTATTATCTTATTTTATACATTAAATAGGAAAATATTTTATACATGTCAATGTTACAGTAGTATTTAAGTCATATTGCAACAACGATTAATTATTATGAAGACGTTTATATTAAATATATAAAAAAAATCAGTAGAAAAGCATTTAATGCATTTAAGATACATTTAGCAACTGACGAGAATTATGAGAAAATAATTCTATAAAATCTATATAGCAAAAAGGCATTCAACGCGTAACAGAAACGCGAAACGCGTCGCGTGTCGCTTTCGTGGCTAAATAAGAGGAAGGGAAACGGAACATAATATGTCAGCTCGTCTCTAAGACCCGAAGCAGAGCCGAGCGTGGAGCGCACACGGACACGGCGGCGCGCTTGTAGTGGTACGGTGTCAGCGGCTCGAAACTTGCACCACTGCTTTTTTGTTGTATTGGGAAAAGGCCCATATTTATCAGTGAATGCCGAAACAAATAATCGGTTAATCCGTTGCTTATCTCTCCAACCAATTTGTTTCTTTTCTATTAGTAAGGATAAAATGCTAGGATACGTCTTTTGTAGTATTTGTCTCAAATCAAGGTCAATTAAATCAGAAGATGTATGTACAGAAGGGCCCACCGAAGATGGTGTAAATGAACTTGATTCGGGTACTCTTGTCAAATCAATATTGTCACTAATAGCAGGAGAAAAAGGTACTGTGATGTCAAGAATCACTTCCTCCAGTGATGACTTGTATTCAACTAATAGTTTATCAAACTTTAATCGTGAGCCAGCTGGTGGAATTAGAGCTTTTATTGTATCCTTGTCTAACAATATAAATGATTCTTGATCGACTTGTTCTCCTGTAAAAAACATTAATTTAAAAATATTATAACTAAAAATTATCACTTTATTGTGATATATGATATCGTACCAGTGACATAGCTAATTCTATATGTCAAACCATAGAAATGCCACCAGTCAAACATTAGAAATGCTCACAATAATTTACAAAATTCCTCATAACAATATTCAACAAGTAATTTGCAATAACATAAAATATAAATAACAATTCTCAAAATATCGATACTGCTAAACATATTTTATAATATAATACTTACGACGAAAATTGTCTACAAATTCTCCTAATCCCCAGTCTTAAAGTCTTTTAATAACAAAATCTGTAATGTCTTCAGCCATTATTTATTAATTAATTTAAATGGAAAGAAATACACAATAAAAGGCAATAGAAAGAAATACACAAAAAAGGCAACGTATAAAGTGACTGAAAATTCACAGAGTAAATAAACGAACAAATAACGAAATATTCACTATTAGAAATCAAAATATCTCGCTATAGCGATACTAAATAAATTTACTTTTACAACTTAAACAGAACTAATCTTTCTTAACCTAACCTAACTTCGATATTGGTCAATCTTCATTATCTAATATAAAAGTATTTTTACTTACTAAAGATGCCCTTCTTTCTTCTTTCTTTTAAATTTCACTAGAAATTATTATCAGTATTAAGCACTTATTTCGCACCAAATAATCCTTGAAATATACACAACTAACAATGCACCATGCGCCAACTTGGCGGGCTTTTCTACGGCAGTTAGTTGTTGTGTTGTTATAACTCATAGCAACGGCATCGTTACTCATATGTTATTCAATTTGAACTCTGCTTTCTTTAAAATTAGCAATTCAACCACAGAAACGAGTTAAATAGATGTAGTTGTTTTTAACTACCTATTTTAACTACATGTTTTCTTACATGTAGTTAAATGTAACTATATGTGTTGTGTTAAAAAGTAAATTTCGACACATATGATAGTTAAAAATAACTAAATAATACTTAACTCAAGAAATTAGTTTAAATTTGAACCTTTAATCTTTAACAGTGTAGGGAACGCGTAAAAATTCAATTTTGATTTTTCGAAAACGCTTGAGAGGTGCGTCGTCTATTTTACATATCTATACTTACACTACCTACCTGCCTAGTTAGAAAAAAATCGGTGACCCGACGGGTGTAAGGTTTCCTTGTAAGCTATTCCTACGTATTTTGGACCGCTGAAAACGAATATGAAGTCAGAATTGTGCCATCACCTTCTAGTTTTTTTAAACTAACAAAAAAATGGTTAAAACATTTTAAAAAAAACATAGGGCCTCAAAAAATGGTTACAGCTAAAATTGACCACGAGAGATTGTTAGGAAATTAAAAAAACCTTTAATTTAAACCTTTAATTTAAAAAAAAATTGGTTGAAATTCGACCAAAATTGAGGCCTCTACTTAAAATCAAGTTCATGGACTTATACTGGACTGACATGGACAACACTGGAACACTGTGCGACGGCGCGCGGCGCTGCGACATCAGAGTGCGCCTAGGCGGCTCAAGTCGGCCGGCGCACAGTATTCTAGAACTTGATTTTAGCATAGAGGCTTCAATTTTAGTCGAATTTTAACCAATTCTTTTTTAAATTAAAGATTTTTTAATTTCCTAACGATCTCTCATGATCAATTTCATGGCTGTAATCATTTTTTGAGGGCCTATGTTTTTTTATGTTTTAACAATTTTTTGTTAGTTTAAAAAACTGGAGGGTGATGGTGCAATTTTAACTTCATATTCGTTTTCAGTGGCCCAAAATACGTAAGAATAGCTTAGTCAGATCACCAGCACAATCTATTTTTTTTCTTTTTTGGGGACCTGTGTAATTTGAAATTAATAAAAGTACTTATTATGACTTAAGAAATATGATTCTAAGATAATTTTTTTCACAAATAAAACGAGTTAATTTATTTTATAAAAATTGTTTTTATTGTTGCTTAATAATAAAATCTTGCAATTTTAATAATCAATTCAATTTTTAATTATTTTCAGATCTTGAACGTGCTCAAGCAAATAAAATCGCAGAAAAATCCGATGACGATATCGACAGTATAATTGAGTATAAGAAGTTAAAGGATCATAATGATATAATGATACAAATTAATCTAGAATATACTAATAGACTAATTGTTAAGAAAATTGGGTGGATTTTTATAACCGAGCTTACTGATGAAGAAAATGACTGTTTATCAGAAATTGAAAGTTTAATTTCAGATTATGAAGATGTTGAATAAATAAATACATTTTTAATAAATAAAGTTGATTGACTTGTTATATTATAATAACTGCATACTTGCATAATGTTGATTACTTTAAAATACAGTTTTATTTTTAAATATTTATTTTATTTCTGATTATTACATAATTAATTATATGTCATTCCAGTACCAATAAGCATGGAATTGTTAACGTTTTTCCTTGGACAACCTCTAATAAAATCTTTTTCAATGAATAATGTATTAACAATATTCAGAAATATGACGGGAAACGGGTTGCAGGCGCGCACGGGAGGACGACGTTAAATGGGCTGCCAGACCGATTTCCCAGCCACTATTAGTTGCCAGACTTATTTTTTATAATTTTACATATGTTATAGGGATTCATGTTGTAAATCTAGTTATATATTCTGGTTTTCTTTTGATTAGAAATAGGGCGCTGCCACCAGAGGGCAATGTATCGACCCGTTCGATCGACCATCTATATAATATCCTATGTTTAAGATCTTGTTTATATTGAGTTGTATCCCACACAAACTTGTAATAAAAATCATTATTGTCGTGTATAATTTCGAGTCATCCATTCCAAATAACCCAACAATTGGTAGCAGAGCGTGGTTATATCAGAGGCCACGATTCGCGCGCTGTTTGTGCTCGCGACCGCACGTGTTCTCTGTTCTAATTCTAACCTAGTTTATCTATTGCGATTTTTCGTTAAGATTTGGTCACAAATTGTGATCGGTGTTCGCGTGAATCTTTCTGACTCGCTAACTCCTGAAGTTGGCTAAATTATGTACGAGGCCTCGGCCCCTCGGGGCGATTGGGGCGGGGGGGAGCCGCCGCTTCCTCCCAAGGATCCCTCTGTGTCACCCTGAATTTCCTCCGCACCATCCCTTATCTCCACGAGTGCAGACAGAGACAATTTGTTTTACTCATTGACCTTCAATAAAGACCGATTTGAAGCTTTCGAAAGCTTTCATGCCAATTTGTCGACATCATCCTCGCATGTTATGAACAAATCCACGGCAGACTCGATGGAAACGGAATCGCTTTCAAGGAAAAGAGTCGCGGATTCTGAAATAATGACCCTAACAACCCCTTGATGGGTAAGTCTAAGAAATTGCTTAAAAACCAAATAAACGCGCCTCTGGAATTTTCGCTCAGTGACGCGGGATTTGATCACGCAAAAAACAAGGTCATGACGAATACAAATGTTTCCAAATCAAACAACGCGAATGACAATACACTCAGTTCAAATAATAAAGATAACGGCGTTTCTGTATACAGAAAATACGCGGCTAATGATAAAGCCCCTTTCATTGTTTATATTTATTCGAATGGCTTGGACTCAGCCAAACCTGTTCATTCCCTCCATGTCAGTAAATTAATCACTGGTTTAGTGCGTGACGATGGTGACATTTCTGAAATTAAAAAGCTTGGCAAGGGCAAAGTCCTTGCTGAATTCACTTCGGCAGAGTCAGCTAATCGTAACCTCTCCAATCCTGAAGGCCACAATCTACGAGCCTTCATACTGGCCTATAAGACTTGCAGAACAGGCATCATCAAGTACGTTCCTTATAAGATGGACAACAAATCAATCATCAGCGAGCTCTTGTCGCCCTACAAAATCTTGGAGGTCAAACGCCTTAATCGGCGCACACGTGTGGATGGCAAATTGCAGGTCTCTCCTTCCTCGACGGTACTCATTAGAGTTGCGGGTCAAACGCTCCCCAGGTACGTCTCCCTCTACAAGGTCCGCCACGAGGTAACTCTGTACATTTTCCGTACGAAAACCTGTTACAATTGTTACAGAATAGGCCATATAAGTTCTTCGTGCAAAAGCAAAGCGAGATGTCTTTACTATGGGGAAGACCATCACTGTAATAACTCTGAATCCTGTTCCAGAAATAATTCAACCCCAAGCTGCATAAATTGTGGAGGTAATCACACCACAATCTCACCCGATTGTCCGTCTATGATCAGACATAAGATGACAACCATTCTCGCTGCTACGGAAAATATCCCTATATCAAAAGCTAGAAAGAAAATCTCAAAAGGTGTGTCTTCTCGAAATCTCCCTACGACGTCAGGTTTGACTTTGATAACTTTTCTCTTGTGGATCATAACCTCCGTAATTTATCTCGCTCTAGAAATCGCAGTTCCCAAGCCGAATCTTTTCGCAATGTTTTCGCTCATAATAACAGGTTTACGTTGCTGGATGGCATGTCTTCCTCACCCTCCTCTTCCCCTTATGTGCGGATTGCAGTGGAACGCCCCTCTCCGATGACATCTCAAAATCAGCACAGTGCCGACCGATTCCTGCCTAGGGCACCTCGCTTCCCCCGAGCGAACGAATGCTCCGGATCCTGACCTCAAGTCGCGGCGCAACTCGTCGGACGCGAATTTGTCGCAGGGAATGCGTACTATATGTCCTAAAGGTAGATCCCCTTCTTTATCGGGTAATGGGGTGATTTTTACACAGTCTAGGCAAAATCATTATGCAAATTCCTCATCCCAGTGCAAATCTCCGTCTTTCTCAGCTTTCTGCAATGATTTCGTTCGCAACTAGTGAACTGGTCCTTCTCCTTTTCTCCTCCGAGAAGATATCTAGGCAATTATGAATAGCGCTTTAACTTTTATAACGAACTACATTACATCCAGTTTTTTCTCTAACAATTCTTCGGAATCGGGCAGTGCTTTCGACAATGCTTCCTCTCAAATAATCAAGGATTTCCCATCTGATGATATCCCCGTCGATGTCTCAGAGTCTGCGTAGGCGTTTCTCCAAGGGGTGTATCTAGATATTTTACAATGGAACTGCCAAGAGGCTCGTGATAAATTACCTATACTACAATATTCTGCTCAAGCTTATGACATTATTTGCATGCAGAATCCATCTTATTCGCTAATTCCAGTTTTTTTATTAAAAGCTTTAACTTAATTCGTAAGGACATTACTGGTCCCAATATGCGGAGTATCTGCATGCTAGTCAAGGACAATCTCGCCTTCTCCGTAATCAACTTGGACGGGCACGTTGCCCTTTACTCATCGATTGAAATCCAATGCGTATTGATTCATGCTGAGTCTGATCCTCTCTTAATCATCAACTTATATAAGCACCCTTCAGTAAACACCCCGCATGCATTTTTTATTCATCTGTTCAGCTTCGCATCCAAATTTCCTCACTTTATTATCGTTGGGGATTTTAATGTGCATCACTCTTATTGGAATAGTTCCTATGATGATCGAACCGGCAAAGGCCTTGTACGCGCGTTGGAATCCCTTAATGTTGTCATTTTGAACGATGACAAATTTACTCACCTACCTTCATCCGGTCGTAACCAATCGATCATAGATTTGACTCTGGCAAGTAACCAAATTTCCCCGCTATGCTTGTCCGGCACTCTTGATGATTGTATGGGTAGCAATCACCTCCCTATCCTCACATCCATTAGAAAACCTGATATCACGCGCAAGCTTAGATTCATCTACAAACTTCTCTTATCAAATGCACAACTCTGTGAGTTCGGGGGGTGATGTGCGAGTCTGAGTCACCTTTGATCACGGAAAATGCCTCGGGCATCGAGGCTTATGATCGTTTTTTCGACTCTATTAAAAATAATATTTTTAACTTTATTCCAGAGGGGGCGAGACGTCCCAGAACCCGCATCAATAATAATAACAAACACCCCCCCCCCCCTTGATGGAATGATTCCTGTCAATCCGCAGTCGCAGCAAGGAAATCTGCTCTTGACTTCTATAGAAAACATCCTACTAGAGCAAATCTTGTGGCTTATAAGATGGCCCAAAAGGATTGCAACAAGATCCTCAAAAAGGAGAAAAGAACAGGATGGAGAAACTACTGCGGCACATTTAATTGTAAAACCCACACCGCTGAGATCTGGTCATTGATTAGAAGCTTTAAAAATAGAAAATTCGCCGCCCAGAGTCTGATACCTGACATAGCAATACAAGAAAATTTATGTAACGAAAAAATGGCTGAGCTGTGCCTCCCTTCGTGTCTCCTTGACAGAGAGTACGACATCGAACATTTTCGTCGCGCTGACTCGCAGCGAGGCGATCCGGTCTGCACCGAATTAGATGCGCCTATTTCCGTGGAGGAACTCAGGCTCGCTTTATGCAAGACAAAGCCTAACACCGCGCCGGACTTGAATCAGATCGATGTCCGCATCAACTCCAGACTGCCTTCTTTTCTGTTAGATCTCTTGAACTCCGTATATAATAAGCTTTTCTTATCAGGTGAATTTCCTAAAAAATGGAACCAATCATTTATTAATTCCTAAACCTAATGGTAGTGGCATGCGTCCGATTTCGCTTCTCTCCTGTTTTTTGAAGTTATTGGAAAAGGTCATTTATACCATAATCGCATGATGTGGTTCATCGAGTCTAACCTTCCGAGGGGCGTTTGACAATCCATCCTTATTCAGGATTTGGCCAGCATTGGAATCCCGGCCTGTACTAGAAAGTTTGCGACTAACCTTCTTCTCGAGAGAGAGGTCTTCTTCGTTGCCAACTGAGTTCTTAAGCATCCATTTCGCGCCCACAGGGGCACACCTCAAGGATCTGTACTCAGCCCGCTTCTGTTCAATATTTATTTGAAAGATATAAGCAAATACGTGGACACGTTCTAATATTTTGCAATACGTCGACGACATAGTGATTTTCGCCAGCTTCAAGGACTTAGATTCTGCCGCTCTCAGCGTCCAACGCTCAATAACAGATATTTCGAAGTACCTCCATGAAAAGGGACTCGATATTGCGCCAAATAAATCCCATATTTAACAGGAAACGTTTTAGTTTTGCGAGCTTGCCGCGCATTGTTTGTCGCGGTAAGCCCATCCCGGTAGTGCAAGAGACTCATTTCCTCCGTGTCTAGCTGGACTCTAGGCTTAACGGCCAGCGTCACCTGAATTATCTCTTCCATAAATGTAGAAGGCTGGCGGACATATATCTCTTCGCTTTTGGGGGTCAAATGGGGCTCGCATCCGTCCCTCCTCCTTACTCTATAGATTTACCCTACGCAGCATTATAGAATACGGCTGCTAAATTTTTAAATATAGAGGTAATTCTCAGCTTTTTCTAAAATTAAAGAGACTGCAATACAGGGCCATTCGCACTGCGCTCGGTTACAGAGTATCCAATTAGTGTTCTCCTGGCTGAAGATAAAGTATAAGATCCTCCCCTCGAAGTTAGTAGCATTATTAACAACAGATTTATATACAGATGTCTTGCCGACAGTGACAATCTCTCCATTAAATACTTGTTACATCTGATGGACGCTTCTTACTTCTATCGTAAAAAAATCAGTATTCTTAAAGTATTTTCCATTTTTAAACTGTTTATTCAGTTCAGACCTTCTCGCAAATTTATACATAATTCCATTGTTCCTCTTCGTCTGAATTTAGATTTTCGAATATTGGCCTACTCCCGTAACTTAGACACCACCATGAATAATTATAGCAGGGAGGTTTCCCCCTTCGTATTTCAAAAAGCCTTTCTCGATTTGCGGCGGACCTTCTCTGGGGAGCACGTCGCACTTTTTACGGACGAATCTAAGTCGTCGGACGTGTACGATATGGTTGGAGCAGGTATATTTATTCCTCGCCTGAACGCTACGCTTTCTCACAAGCCCCCCC